>ML824719.1:120539-166787 GCA_009831015.1 Picea engelmannii | reverse complement strand
CCCCGAAAGTGAAAACCTGCTAAAAATAGTAAATTGCCAAAATGGCCAGAAAATTATTTTGAGCCATTTGGAAAAGGTGGGTGGCCCCCGATATCCACCTGGATCAGACTCAGCTTATGGCTGTCGAAAGAAACAAGTATGATTTACGAAGGCACGGGCAAAGGAAAGTTATAGTCATAAGTGTGTACGACGACCTCATGTTCATTGGAAGATGTCTTGCTACTGGAGATTTCATGAGCAGGGGTAGGTCGGGCTTGCACCTACTATCCTAGTCTCGTGAGTTTGACGCTACACTCCGAATCTCGTTCACATAAGTTGCTTCGCCCAAATGGGTGTCTTTTGCACTTCCAGACTTTTAGACTACAGTTAAAGGCGAGACCATTTAGATTTTACTCTCCTCCGACCAAAACCTAAATATATGTAGCCACGTCTCAACCGTCCCGCCCCGTTCGTCTGTCACCATGAACCTCTCAAATATTTTCGGTGAATAAGACACCCTGCACATGCAGCCCGTGGCTTCCAAACGTGGGACAAGTTTTCGTTGCAACCCTCACCCGCGTTGAGCGCGACACTAGGGAGGGAGATTACACAGCTCGAGTAAGTTTGATATTATGTCTGCCCTCCATCGAAAGTTGTACCATACAAGCCTTACCTAGCCTCCTTTGACTCATAACATAGAACCAAGGAAGGTCCACCTGTTTATCCGTTGGGCTGATACATCTATTCACGAGGGATAAGTCCAGTCGATCGCTGACTAATAACCAGCTATAATAAACTACTAAGCCTCAAAGTTATATGCAATATAGCATACTCACATAAAAAAGATCCCTACCCTACGAGGTACTCCTCCCCTGCGCAAAAATCCGTCATAAAAGGGAACTGATGGACAAGATTACCCGGATTTCACTTTGGCCTGCACCCGGAGAGAGCGCGTATATCCTGGACCTAGTCCATCACAGAGCTCATTCTTGTTTCCCCTTAAGCAGTTTGGGCTTTGGTCAGTGCATCAGAAGAAGCCCTTGGAGTCAATACTCCGTTAGGTGACCTTGTGGGAGACTAAGGGATTCTAAGGAATAAGGACCTTGCCTTATTGCGCACCCCTTAGAATCTTCATGAGCAAATGTCTCAGTCTTCCCTCATGACATCATGGATCTCTCGAACTAGGTAATTGTTAACCTACAATTTGATCCACGACGAGAGTGCTAGTAGGTTGTGGCAGGGTTGCTGCCACACCTCTCTCTCAATATCTATGGTTGTCGTGCATGACCCCTTTACTCAAAATGTGAGTCTGATTAGCAAGCTATCATTAGCATGCATCCATCAACGAAACATGTCAGCAATCCAAAATCAACATCATAATTCACCAGTCATATGTCACATATAAAATAAAAAAAACACTCAAACCATAAACAGTCCACTCCCTGACTCGATCTGGAGTCCAAGGAGGTCCATCGATTCCATCGGCATCCTCAATCAGTCCAGAGTCCTGCACACTTAGGAGAAACCAGTCAATAGCACTTGTCGATACAAATATAATCAAACAACATATCATCATATCCAAAACATCATCATAATCCATAAGTGAAACAGTTAATCAAATAAGAAACTGGATCACTTGCACGCAAGTGTCCTCAAAGAATAAGTCTGATCAGGTGTGCGCAAGATCAGAATGTTACATTTAGACCCATATGCATTTGTTAAGATCAAAGCTTTATCATTCTAGGTTTTGTTGAAAATTTCACCCTGGAATCTATTAGTCATGTGCATACCCATATCTTCAGTCAAATTTGGAGTTGCATGACTTCATGGTTCTATGTTTTATTTTCCAAGTCTGAAATCATGATTTAAGAAAGAGTTTTGGTGAACTATGATTATGTCTGAGGTTTAATTTATGGGAATTATAAAATGTTTTGATAAGCTTGACTTGATGGGCTTGAACCCTTGTCGTGATGGTAAATGCACATACAAAGATAATTTTAATTCGTGGGTTTTGACTCTAAAATTCAATACTATATGTTGGGTTAAAATTGCATTTCGTTTGTGCAAAAATTCTAATTCAATGGGACTCATTTATCGTATGCTCATATATTTAAGATTGATTATTTTATTTTTGGGTCCATAATGCTTTTTTCCATGCATGTTTCATGGTAAATTTGGATGATTGGTTTTGAGAAAGACATTACTTTGAACTTGTGTTCGATTTTAGTTTGATGGTTGAATCCATTTATGCACATAACTATATTATTTTCTTGTTCGATTTGGGTCCAAAATGGATAAGTGTTTAATCCTTGTTGTCGAGTATTTAAAAGTTATCACTTTTTTTTACTAATAAATACTTTGAGGATTAAAGAATGTGAATAACAATTGTGAAGTGCACTCGACGGTGCAGGGTGTTCAAATTCAACAATGGGTGCATAAAATTGTGCACACCTTAGAGCCATTACCAAAGAACTGGTATCTGCAAACCAAGATGCAACAACAACTGTGTCATTGGTCAGAACTACAAGAAATATTCTATGAGAATTTTTCGACTTTGTGAGAGGATACACCAATTGCAGAGGTAATTTATACATATTGCAATGATTGCTAAGATGATGCTCTTCATGTTCAAAATATTGATGACAAACTTATAATATATATTAGATAAGAGTTTATTATTATATGGGTTTTAAAGGATAAACTCCATTTCAAAAAAAAGGAGTATCTATACTCAAAATTCATATAAGCTAACATTTATTAAGATACACAGACCTTTATTTTGACTATATGGGTTGGAGGTTGAAAGTATTTAATCATGGTCAAATATATAAGGATTAAAAGAACTTTTATTTGTTTTCTTTTATACATGCAGGACCAAACCCCCTCATTGTTTCACTTTCCATAAATTATTCCACAAAATCCCAAAACAATACATCATTTAAATTTAAATTAGTCTCCCCCTATGTATAAATTGAAAATGATTTTAAAGGATATTTTTTGGTAGCATGACATATATGGCTTGATTGTTGATTGGTATTGGACTCATGTATAAATATAATGGACAATATGTTAGCATATTGATATAGAATCATATTTGGATTATGAACATGTGTCATACATTCCTATCATCTATTTTCATTTTATATACATTACAAATCCCCTCACCTCTCCCAATTTCATTATGTTTCCCATGTTCCAAAGTAAATAATGAGTATCAATTGAGAAGAGATAAGTAATGCACAATATGGAGTAATAAATGAAGGTTGCAGATAATTTTTTTGAATTACGCCCAAAAAAATTCTCTACTTGGATTGAACTATCTTATTGGTTCAAATCTACATATGGACAGCCCCAAAGTCCAACATTTAAGCTCAAAGATTACAATAATGTTGTTTTCAACAAGGGTGAAACCATCAAATATTTCAATCTGCATTTCAAAAAATTGTACAATAAAATCCCATATTTAATCAGAACTCACGATCATGCCACCCTAATGCATTATTATAATACCTTACTTGCTCCTTATAGACATAGGCTTGAAGAAAAGAGTGTTGATAATTTAGGATCAACTTTACAAATATGTTTGGAATATGAAGAGAAATTGACTAGGATAGGTCTTCCAAGAGAATAATATTTCAAACAAAATGACATGTCATTCATTTTATAGTTGGTACAGGATATGAGCAATCAGATGATATCTTTTGAAAGAAAAGGGGTAACTTCAAGATCAACTCTTGTTGAATCTTCCACACAAGCTATTTCAAGAAATCATCCAATTAATTCTCAGTTTCATACTCAATCCAAGGCCATTCTTTCTAGGGCTTGGTGTAATTTTTGTGGTGATAATCACGAGGAAGTACCTGGGAGGTCAAGAAGAGAGAAAAAGAGCGATTTTTTGGAGAAAAAAAAATGTTGATACAACCATTGTTTCCTTATATTGGGATCCTGAAGAGGATGTAATGATGGTAGATACAAGGAATAAGTCATATGCAAACAAAGGGAAGGGTGGTAATCCCAAGACTACCTTTTCCCCAAGTCCATCCTCCCAAAAAAAAAACCCTCAGGTTGCTAAGGTTAATCAAAGTCAAGAGGTTTCAACCTCTTCACCTTCTTCATCTAAATACAACATTCTCAACCAGCTAGCTACAATCAAAGTAGATGCATATTTACTAGACATGGTCACCGTCCTAGAGAAACAAAGGCATTTGAGAGAATTTATGGAAGGTAAAACTTCTACTATAGATATTTTAATGGAATATTCCAACGAAGAACAATTGTACATAAATAAAGTAATTGTACATAATCCTAGGAGCTATGTAAAAAATCCTCCTTTCTATGTATCAGGAAAAATAATGGACAAAATTCCCCTTTGTTGCTTGATTGATGGTGGGTCATGTCCCAATGTTATGCTAAAAATTAAAATGGAAGATTTGTGTCTTTCATGCAACAATGAAAACCTAAAAATCATGTTGTCTTATAACAATCAACAACAAGTTACAATTGGAGAAATCAAATATGTAACATTGGCCCTACATGCACATCCTAAAATTAGAACTTCCTGCAACATTCATGTCATAGATATGTGCCAGTTAGAAATTATTCTACCATCCTAGGACAATATTGGGACGCATTAACTAGTAGGTACATTTATTTAGATGGATCACACATGTCCCTCTTGAAAAATGGAAATAATATCATTGTCCTCAGGGAAGGAAGTATCTCGCCATATATTGAAAGTCTTCCTCAGCCTAATATAAATTATATTGAGGAGGATCTTGGTGTATATTCTATATTTCTTGAAGAATATGATGATTATGTTTTCCCCTCTTCAAAACATGAAGAAGGAATGTGGCATATGCACTTTGATGGTGCCTTTTTTCGTGAGGGTAATGGTGTAGGTATTATATCATACTCTCTTGTAGGGAAGATTCATAATTTTTCCTATATATTAGAGTTTAGTTGCACAAATAATATTACATAATTCGAAGCCTTGACCTTAGGAATTGAAAATGATTTTAATATTGGTTTTTATCATCTAATTGTGTTTTGGGATTCTAAATTGATTATTAATCCAATTAGAAAAATTTATACTCCCTCAAACAAATTATTGAAGAGATATACTCAAGCAGTGTGGTATTTGATTTCTAACTTGTTGTACATTAACAACACTCACATCAGGAGAGAATTGAACTCCATGGATTATAGGCTTGTTCTTTTTGTTGCAAAACCTTCAAGGCAATTGTTGCATCAAAGACCATATTGTACATTCATGTATTTGTATCGTCCTTATTTTTTGAATAACGTAGAATCTTGGCAAGTATTTCCTGATGATGAGAGAATTTGTTCTTTCATATAGAATGAGCCTCTTAAGAAAAATGAAATTATATCTTTAGAAGACGATAAAATTCATAAAGGAATAACTCCTCTAGAGATTTCATTATCGTCAAGTGATGTTGGTAATAAAAATAATGTAGAAGAAGAGGAGTCAAAAATAAAGATCGGTGATACCGTTCTTTGAATATTAGGACTAATAATAGTCCAAATATCTTGAAAGTTGGAGACCATTGTTCAAATGAAGAGAAATAGAAATTCATGGAGCTATTCCATGAATTCAAGGATGTTTTTTCCTAGTCATATGAGGATATTTTTGGTTTTGATCCTAATGTCATACAACATGTTATTCCTTTCAAGGAAGAAGCAAAACTGGTTAACTAGAAACAAAGACCTATCAACCCTACCCTAGAAGCAACAATAAAAAAGGAAGTTGGAGAAATTAATTAATGCTCATATTATTATTCCTTTAAATATTCTGAATGGGTGCTTAATATTTTCCCTGTACTAAAAAAGAACGGTGATATCAAATTATGTGTTGATTTTCATGCTTTGAATAGGGAAACTGTAAAAGAAAAATTTCCTCTTCTGAACATGGAATTAAATTTGCAACAAGTGGAAGTATCATAGACGATGTCCCTTATTGATGGTTTCACAAGTTACAATAATATTAGAGTCAAGAGGGAAGATAAGTATAAAACCACATTTACTACTCGTTGGGGCACTTTTGCATACGAAAGAATGCCAGTTGGATTAATAAATACCGGTGCCACATTTCAAAGGGATATGCAAATAGACTTTGATGATATTATATGTATTATAATACAAGTTTGTCTCGATGATTTAACTGTTTATTCCATAAACCAACAAGATTGTTTTGATCATCTTCGAAAAGTTTTCTTACGATGCAGGAAGTTTGTAATGTCATTGAATCCTACAAAGTCAAATTTGGGTGTCACACAAGGTAAAAAATTTTATCATATTGTTTCTTGTTCAAGAATTAGTATTGACCTTGAGAGGGTTACAACTATTCAAAATCTTCAAGATCCTACTTCAAAAAAGGAGATTCAATCATTTATGGGTAAAATCAACTTCGCTAGAAGATTCATCCCCGATTTTTCTATAACGATCAAACCAATTCATAATATGCTCAAACAATATAATTTATTCTCATGGAGTGATGACACTGAAAAATATTTTGTAGAAGTCAAGAAAGCTATCAATTCTGCATTGGTTTTGGAAAAAATGAACTTTGAAAAAAAATAATCATCTATACAAATGTTACTGAATAGGCGATATCTGTTATCCTTCTTCAAAAAGATGATCAACATAATGAGCAGACTATATCTTACATGAGTCAGAGTATATCATGTGATGAATTCAAATATACTTTAATTGAAAAACACACATATTCTCTTGTTAAATCTATAAAAAAAAAATCATCATTATATCTTAAGCAAGAACACGCAGGTAAAAGTCCCTTTGACTGTTGTCAAGTTTTTGCTTTTCCAAACTCATATTTCAGGGAAGCTTTCACATTGGCTTGCCAAAATTCAAGAAAATGGTTTCACGATAGCAACTTCTCATACAATCAAGGGACAAGATCTAGCCTTACATATCGCTCAACATCATGAACTAGGTGTTACTTCTGAAAAGGATGAGGATGCTTTGTCTGCACTTTTTCTTGTTGAAACTGAAAATCTTGAATTAGCAGAACATCCTTGGTACAAGGACATTATCTAATAATTACAATTTAAAAAATGTCTTAATAATCTTGAAAGTGATCAATGCGAGAGGATTCATTTGGAAGCCTCTAAATATTTGATCTTGGGATCTTCTCTTTTTTCACAAAACTATTAAAGGATTGTTGTTACATTGTGTAGACAATACAATAACCCTAAAATATTAAAATAAGTTCATGGATCAATAGATTCAGGCATTCATATTGGTGGACACTTTGCTACAAGAGCCACTACTTTTAAAATTTTAATAATTGGATATTACTAGCCTTCTATTTTTAAACATTCTCACAAATTTACGAAGGCTTGTAATGAATGTCAAAAGTTTGCATGCAAAGAAAATTTTCTTCAATGCCTTTATAGCTAGTTCTCCCTGATTTTCCTTTCTCCAAGTGGGTAGAAGATTTCATCGGTCCAATTAATCCTCCCTCTTCTTTTGGAATTACTTTTATCCTTACAACAACAGCCTACTTCACCAAGTGGAGTGAATCAGTTCCACTCAAACATACATAGGATAAGTAGGTAATCACTTTCTTGGAATCTAATATTTTCTCTCGTTTTTCTCTTCCTTTATAAATCATTTCCGATAATGGACTAGCCTTTATTTCTGTAAAATTTACCCAGTTCCTTAACAAATGAGTCTATGAATAAAAAAATGATTAAGATTTTAAAGAAGATTATAAATGACAAACCTTGCTACTGGAACACACTTCTTATCTATGTACTATAGGTAGATCAAACTACCACCAAAACCAGTACTGGTCATACTCATTTTAAACTTTTATATGGCTAGGAAGTTATTATTCATGTTGAGCTTGAGTTGACTTCCCTTGTATTATCTTTACAGGATGAATAATTTAATTCTACAAGAATCCCTCAAAGAATAAATGCCCTAGTAGCTCTTGAGAAACAAAGGAGTCATGCTCTCCAAAACCTCAAAAGGAGACAACAATCTATTAAAAATTATTTTTATAAGAAAGCCAAATCAAATACTTTTTTAGGTGATGAAAAATTATTGCTTTGGGATTCTTCTCATGCAGATAGGGGTAAGCATTACAAGTTTCAGAAACTTTGGTTGGGTCCTTACAAAATCTCCTTCATCGTTAGTCATAATTCCTATTTATTGATAGATATGTATGGATGATTATTTTCATATAATAAAAACGGTTCACATTTGAAGCAATATGTTGAACCAGGATGATTGATTGATTAAGCTTTTAATGCTTCGTGCATACATTTTATTTTTTTGTTTGTATATATAATTCTTTTACTTTTTGCTTGCATATATAGTTTTCAATTTGATGATATCTTCAGTTTTGATTTTTCTGGTTGTAAGTTCTTGGGTCAAGCTGGATCAGTCAATATTCTTATTTGATCATGTTGATTGCAAAATGTTTTATTGATCTGCATTGGAAAAGTATGAACATCAGAGACATATGACTTTCCTTTAGTCTACATCACTACTTTTGTAGTAGTTTCCTAAATCTACAATTTCATTGCTAAAACTTGATGATCATATCTCTTTCCCATTTTTTTGTACTTTCCCTTTCTACCCTCCATAAGTATTTTTTCAATAGCATATCAGAAAATCAATATGAAAGTAAAATGATCAACAAAAGATTATTTCAAAGCGAAACTGGAAAATTCAAGAGTTATAGCCAAATTGAAATGTGACTACCCTGTGGAGTCACAAGTTGTTAACTCGCAAAATCGCCACTAGTTATATACCCTGTAAATGGTTGCAAGGCATACTTAAAAAAATATTATGATAAATATAATTAGTAGGTAGGACCCCCTAGAAGAGAAAACAAATGAATATTTATTTTCAATTATTCCTAAGGCAATAGTACATACTTGTATTATTGGTTCATAAAATATTCAAGGGTATATGAATTCTTGGCACAAAACAATATACATCCTTACATGACAATAAAAGTGTTTTCACTTCTTCAATTTGATGTAAAAAATTCACGAAACAAGGCATACAAGTATCACTCCATCACTTGGTTGCATGCAAAGTTGAGATCATAAATGAATTTGTTTGTTGTGTATACATTTCAAGGTTGGTGAATTATATTGTTATTAAATTTCATATGAAAATAAAGTTTGGAATTTCATAAGACTCAAACAATTAAATGGTGTATGACAAAGTTTGGAGTTGTCAATATATCAGTTATATATATGACAAAAGAGAATTGCAATTGTATTGACATATGGTTGGATTTGGAGTTTCGAGCTTCATATAGCATTAGTTTTGGTTGTGGCATAAAGTTGGGACAATTGATGATGCAATTCATATGTTATATGTTATATAGCGCATGTTGAATGATTGAATCGATTAAATTATTTTATAAGAATGGGATTCATATGATATATGTTTGGAATGTGGTGTTAGAAAAGTGGGTGTGCTCGTTTAACCATAGCCAATATAGAAATATTGTCACCCAACCATAGGCACAAAGGCCATCCCCGAGCACCTTAACCTTGACAAAGAGAATATTTACAGTAGTATATCAATATCGAACTAAGGCTAGACCACCAAGAAAAGATAACCAAAGACCAAGTAGAAATTCCAAGCCAAAAACCGAAATGCCATTTGCAGCAGCTGCAGCTCCTCTCCAAACTGGCGCACTACTGGTCTTATGCAGTTGTGAGTGAGAGTGTGACAAATGAGATTTAGCGCCCTCTATTTATACTGATCCATCTTAACTAACTGGGCCAACTTCTCTTCCTAGGGGATAATAACTAAATATTAATTATTCTATTATGTCAACTTGTCTTCTAGGGTTATTATCCAAAGCTTTAGGGTTTCTCTTGCTTCCCAGAATATTCTAGTCTCGTCAAAGGTTACAAGTGGAGGTTAATACCTCCCGCAACTAACATAACATCAACACTCCCTCCTAGCTAGGGAGGTATTAAAGGAAATGGTATTAAACACAAACATACCATTCACCCAGTATCATCACCATAGCCACACAAGTTATCTCATGAACAAATCACAAGCACCATCATCACTATCCAACTGGATAGTCTCCAGTTGGATAGTGATGATGGCTCAACATCATGAACTAGGTGTTACTTTTGAAAAGGATGAGGATGTTTTGTCTACACTTTTTCTTGTTGAAACTGAAAATCTTGAATTAGAAGAACATCCTTGGTACAAGGACATTATCTAATAATTACAATTTAAAAAATGTATTAATAATCTTGAAAGTGATCAATGCGAGAGGATTCATTTGGAAGCCTCTAAATATTTGATCTTGGGATATTCTCTTTTCCACAAAACTATTAAAGGATTGTTGTTACATTGTGTAGACAATACAATAACCCTAAAATATTAAAATAAGTTCATGGATCAATAGATTCAGGCATTCATATTGGTGGACACTTTGCTACAAGAGCCACTACTTTTAAAATTTTAATAATTGGATATTAGTAGCCTTCTATTTTTAAACATTCTCACAAATTTACGAAGGCTTCTAATGAATGTCAAAAGTTTGCATGCAAAGAAATTTTTTCTTCAATGCCATTATAGCCAGTTCTCCCTGATTTTCCTTTCTCAAAGTGGGTAGAAGATTTCATCGGTCCAATTAATCCTCCCTCTTCTTTTGGAATTACTTTTATCCTTACAACAACAGCCTACTTCACCAAGTGGAGTGAATCAGTTCCACTCAAACATACATAGGATAAGCAGGTAATCACTTTCTTGGAATCTAATATTTTCTCTCGTTTTTCTCTTCCTTTAGAAATCATTTTCGATAATGGACTAGCCTTTATTTCTGTAAAATTTACCCAGTTCTTTAACAAGTGAGTCTATGAATAAAAAATTGATTAAGATTTTAAAGAAGATTATAAATGACAAACCCTGCTACTGGAACACACTTCTTATCTATGCACTATAGGTAGATCAAACTACCACCAAAACCAGTACTGGTCATACTCATTTTCAACTTTTATATGGATAGGAAGTTATTATTCATGTTGAGATTGAGTTGACTTCCCTTGTATTATCTTTACAGGCTGAAGAATTTAATTCTACAAGCATCCCTCAAAGAATAAATGCCCTAGTAGCTCTTGAGAAACAAAGGAGTCATGCTCTCCAAAACCTCAAAAGGAGACAACAATATATTAAAAAGTATTTTGATAAGAAAGCCAAATCAAATACTTTTTTAGGTGATGAAAAAGTATTGCTTTGGGATTCTTCTCATGCAAATAGGGGTAAGCATTACAAGTTTCAGAAACTTTGGTTGGGTCTTACAAAATCTCCTTCATCGTTAGTCATAATTCCTATTTATTGATAGATATGTATGGATGATTATTTTCATATAATAAAAACGGTTCACATTTGAAGCATTATGTTGAACCAAGATGATTGATTGATTAAGCTTTTAATGCTTCATGTATACATTTTATTTTTTTGTTTGTATATATAATTCTTTTACTTTCTTCTTGCATATATAGTTTTCAATTTGATGATATCTTCAGTTTTGATTTTTCTGGTTGTAAGTTCTTGGGTCAAGATGGATCAGTCAATCTTCTTATTTGATCATGTTGATTACAAAATGTTTTATTGATCTTCATTGGAAAAGTATGAACATCAGAGACATATGACTTTCCTTTAGTCTACATCACTACTTTTGTAGTAGTTTCCTAAATCTACAATTTCATTGCTAAAACTTGATGATCATATCTCTTTCCCATTTTTTTGTCCTTTCCCTTTCTACCCTCCATAAGTATTTTTTCAATAGCATATCATAAAATCATTATGAAAGTAAAATGATCAACAAAAGATTATTTCAAAGCGAAACTGGAAAATTCAAGAGTTATAGCCAAATTGAAATGTGACTACCCTGTGGAGTCACAAGTTGTTAACTCGCAAAATCACCACTAGTTATATACCCTGTAAATGGTTGCAAGGCATACTTAAAAAAATATTATGATAAATATAATTAGTAGGTAGGACCCCCTAGAAGAGAAAACAAATGAATATTTATTTTCAATTATTCCTAAGACAATAGTACATACATGTATTATTGGTTCATAAAATATTCAAGGGTATATGAATTCTTGGCACAAAACAATATACATCCTTACATGACAATAATAGTGTTTTCACTTCTTCAATTTGATGTAAAAAATTCACGAAACAAGGCATACAAGTCCCACTCCATCACTTGGTTGCATGCAAAGTTGAGATCATAAATGAATTTGTTTGTTGTGTATACATTTCAAGGTTGGTGAATTATATTGTTATTAAATTTCATATGAAAATAAAGTTTGGAATGTCATAAGACTCAAACAATTAAATGGTGTATGACAAAGTTTGGAGTTGTCAATATATSAGTTATATATATGACAAAAAAAATTGCAATTGTATTGACATATGGTTGGATTTGGAGTTTAGAGCTTCATATAGCATTAGTTTTGGTTGTGGCAAAAAGTTGGGACAATTGATGATGCAAGTCATATGTTATATTTTATATAGCGCATGTTGAATGATTGAATCGATCAAATTATTTTATAAGAATGGGATTCATATGATATATGTTTGAAATGTGGTGTTAGAAAAGTGGTTGTGCTCTTTTAACCATAGCCAATATAGAAATATTGTCACCCAACCATAGGCACAAAGGACATCCTCGAGCACCTTAACCTTGACAGAGAGAATATTTACAGTAGTATATCAATATCGAACCAAGGCTAGACCACCAAGCAAACATAACCAAAGACCAAGTAGAAATTCCAAGCCAAAAACCGAAATTCCATTTGTAGCAGCTGTAGCTCCTCTCCAAACTGGCGCACTATTGGTCGTATGCAGTTGTGAGTGAGAGTGTGACAAATGAGCCTTAGCGCCCTCTATTTATACCGATCCATCTTAACTAACTGGGCCAACTTCTCTTCCTAGGGGATAATAACTAAATATTAATTATTCTATTAAGTCAACTTGTGTTCTAGGGTTATTATCCAAAGCTTTAGGGTTTCTCTTGCTTCCCAGAATATTCTAGTCTCGTCAAAGGTTACAAGTGGAGGTTAATACCTCCCACAACTACCATAACATCAACACTCCCTCCTAGMTAGGGAGGTATTAAAGGAAATGGTATTGAACAAAAACATACCATTCACCCGGTATCATCACCATAGCCACACAAGTTATCTCATGAACAAATCACAAGCACCATCATCACTATCCAACTGGATAGTCTCCATGGAAATTAGAACGATTCCATCAAATAGAACAAAATTGTTTATATCCATAGTAGTACATAACTACTATCCAGTGGTACACAACCACACCTAGTAGTACATGGCTACTAACCAATGACACATAGTCACAACTAGTGGAACACATCCACCACAGTGGCATACAACTATTGTCCAGAGACATACAGTCTCCACAACAATCATATCATCTAATATCAACCTGCATAACAATATCATGATAAAAACTAAGTCATATGGTCCATTCTTCCACTCACATCTATGATATCTGGAACAACATCTTCCCTCATAAAGTAAAAAGTCATCCATGGGCTATCTGAACTATTCTTCCCAAGCATAGAAGAATAATTGTTCCTGATTTCTGAGCCTAGACCATTCACCTAACTGGTGTTGACACTTGAAATCGCAATGATGAATACTATGCTCACAAATGATTTCCAAACTTTATTATTTAATTGTATTAATAATATACTAGTAGGTGGGACCCCCTTATTATACGTATGGCACTATGGTGGATAAGAAACAATTATATTTTGTTTTCCTATGTGATGGTAGAAACATAGTTTTCTATGGTTCATTTGTTTCAGATCATGGTTTAAATGGTAATATGTGGTGGTTGGGTGATTAAAACATGGCACTAAATGGATTTGATGATCTCTCATAAAATATGATGATGTTGCCTTGTGGATGAAAGAGTTATAATCCAGTTTTGATTTTGATATTGTATTATTCATGGCAAGAGTTGGGTGATATCGACCCTTGATACTATGGTTGTGCGCATTGTATGAGTTGCACATTGCGTTGTGTTCCTAGAAAGTTTTCATTTGAAGAGATTTGGTATTGGCAAGGGGATGGATCACTTGGGACTATCATGCACTTTGCAAAAGTAATATGGCAACTTTGATATTTGGTTGTATAATGGTTTTGAATATAGTGCAATGGTGAGTTGGCTAGTGGGCTTGGCTCGTACTAAAAATTGAATGAAAATCTAAAGGGAGAAGCGAAATATAGTAAATGCATGTCACTCAAACTCCCCTTGAGCCTGTCACCCTAGTCATTCTTGCATTCTTGGCTCTGGTAGTTTTTGCTACTACGCCTTGCCCGGTCGTAGAGGAAGTATACAGTTTTGGGTTTTCTCCTCGCGCAAACTTTTACATGTATGATTTTTCTTAATTTTCCATCCATGAGAGTTACTCTGCCCTTAAATCAAATGTTGGCTCTGGTTGCTCGTGGTCTATGTGATTCTCAAGATGTTATGACATTCTAGAACTATTTTTATGCTCGCATATTTGGTTTCATGTGGTGGTTTTTATGGGGATGTTAGCATTTAAAAGTTTGCCATGTGGTCCTTGTTGTGTGTAATTGTTCACTGGAATTATTGAATAAATATTGTAGTGGAGCCTGATTTGTCATGGTTCTGTTTTCAGGTTTGGCTTCTCTGTTGAAGTTGGTTATCGCACTCTGCCTAAAATCTAGGCTTAGCAAATACCCCACCTATAGATTGACATTACTGGGCTTTGTGGCTAGTGTACCCACACCATGTTTCGACCCTGTGTTTTTTTATTTGAACTATGATGAAAGATTGGAACATTATGTGCCTTGTCTTGGAAAAAACCTCAGTTGTTGGCTTGCTTGCTATAACCTCACTGTTATTTTTTCCCGACAAATGTTATACAGTATCAGAACATTGCTACCTAGATTTTTAAGAGAGAACTATCTGTGCTTTTTGATTGGGCACAGGTTTTTATTTGGTTTCTCATTATGCAGTGTTGAAAAAAAGGTTGGCTTCACTTGTTTGTTTTTGAATTTGCAGTCTGTTGTTTGAAGCCCATGCAGTAGAGAGAAATATTGCATATTATTGTTTCTGTGATCGATTATGATAGGGAACCTATGGAATGAGTTGTATGTGTCATTCAACTCCCATACTCTCTGGTCAAACTACCCCATTGTCTCTACCACTTACTATCTTGAACCCTAAACATTACATTGAAAGCATACTTATTCTAGTTTGAAGTTGATGGGAGAATTGTGCTTGATCGGGTACTTGGGAATGATTTTGTTTGGTCCTTTGCTTGGAAATTATGGAAAGAAATCTATACCCACCCATCCATTTGAAGCTTGTGTTCCAAATATTGAATGTTATTTTTGGTTCAATCATTATGATTGTTAAAAAGGGGCACCTATGTTCGAAATGTTTGAGGCTCTAATAGAGTGATAATGTCCGGAATAAATTGCATTGAACAATGGTTAAATAAATGATGGATATGAGTTGTTTGCAAACACTATATGTGTCCCTGTTGGATTTAAAGGATTATTACTGGAGTTGATGTTATGGTCATGGATTAAAGGCTATTTTTTGTTTCTTATAGTGATTATGATGTTGTTCATTATGATTGTCATATAATGATAATGTGGGTACATTGGTTACTACAATTAAATCATTATGGGCATACAGATTATTTTGTAAATAATTCGAAAGCCAACAAGCAAATTTGTCAAAGGAGACACCAGTTTGAATTTTTGTTTTGGAAAAGGAACACTTGTTAAACGTTGAAATTACTGGACATAGATATGTTTTGATTGTGTTTAAGGTATCATGTTTTGATTTGTTTCACTTGAACAATATCCATATTGATTCCCTATCATTCTACCATTTTTCTCTAATTATATTCCCTTCACAATCCCGATTTCACTGATTCCATCCTTGTTCTGTGATATAAATTTAAAAAGAAAGGTCTGTGTGGAAGCGACAAAAAGGATAACATAGCAAGGGTTGGTGACTGATATTTTGATATCTTTATACACATTTAAATTTTTTGGCTAATTGTTGAACATTATTCGTATATGCATTCCCTATCATTCTACCATTTTTTTCTAACTACACTCCCTCCATATTTCCCATGAACCCTACCACTCCATGTTCACATGGAAATTAATGAATGGTTTGTTATGGATGGATTTGCATGTATCTCATGTCAATTTTTTAGCTAACTTTTGATTCATGTAAGTAGAGTGTCATGTATGGTTTATTAATAACTTCATTACTGACAAATTGTTGCTACAAGATGAGTTTTTTCAGTAGAGGCAACAATGGTCAAAATAACAGAGGCAAGGGAAATTGGAATCGAGGCCATAGGAGGCCTAGATTTTTTATCCATTTTGACGATGACCCTCAAGAATTGAACCAGTTGTTCCAAGTTGGGTTCTTTAATTGGGTTGGCCATGGAATAATTCACCCTCGACCAGAAAGACCTCCTTTCCAGCCTCCTCGAAATATCCCTGGAATTCTTATTCCTCCACATGTGTTTTAGTATCCTGAAGTCCCCGCAAATGATGGTTGTTAAGAGATCGTCAACTAGTCTGTCTCTCTCCATCGTGGTTGGCCCACTATGTCATTGCATTTACCACCACCTGGTAATCCCAATGTCTAGATTGCCAGTGATGTTTCGCCAATTCAGTCTTCACACGCCAATAAGATATTGAAAATTGATATTCCCCAACTTTGTGCAAGACAAGGGAAATAAGCTACCTCCCCTTCTTCTCCCTCCAGTGATTCCTTGAAATATGTGCCTTCACGCCTGCATTTGAAGGATGACTTCTCCCATGTGATTAGCGAGATACAACCCCAAGGGTCCAATCAACCACGGGCTACTTCATAAAGGTCTAAGGGAAACATCAATGAAAAAAGGAAAATTGCCTCACAAAGTGGCAAATATGGTTTTTAAATTATGTTTTATATGATTGCAGTTGATGAAGACAGTACTTAATGGTTTTCAACATTTTTGGACAACAAGCTCTGTTTTTGATATTTTGTGGATAATGTGGATAATGTGGATATATGTATTATTTTTTGGATATGATATAAATTATTTCTGATATTTAAATATCCAGGTTAAATGATATACAAGGGAGTTACAAGGGTGGCATATGGGAAAAATGTTTATCTTTTTATGTTTATTTAAAAGGGAGAAATGATGGGAGTCACAAGGGGTCCCACCTACCTAGTTATTATTAATAAAGACCCTTAACTATGTTATTATTACTTATTTCTCCTAAACTAATCAGTTAAATTAAATCAACTTAACTAAAGAAAGTAATTGAACTACTTCAATTTATTTGGAAAGAATAAAAGTTGAATGAGAAGAAGAGACATATTTAAACTATAAATCAGTCTTAGTCCTTGTAATTAATACTTGCGGATTGAGAGAATATTTTGAGGCTATAAACCCCCGGGTGACATTCCCAACTATCTTGTCCTAGCCAGGCAAGATATGAAAATAATTGAGTAAGGTAATTCATACCTTTTCCTCAACATTTATTTGGCAACCATACTAGGGAGATCTTCCATATCTCTCTGGTTGTTTGTATTCATAATTATCTTTGAATATTTCTGCTTTTGTTTTTTATTATTTGATTGTTTTCTTTTCCTCATGGCAGTACCTACTACAAGGAAGCCCAATATTGAGGACAGTCTTAAAGACCAAACCAACATTGCCTTAAATTTATTCAATACCATCTTAGAAATTGTTAATACTTGGGTTGAGCTTGAACTCTCATGGGAAGTAATTGAACAAGACATAAATATTCATAAACGTTGGGAGGCCAGGAAAAGGTAGCCTAGGAATCAATTGGAGCTCTCTTTTTCCTAAAGTTTCAATCTTCTTTTTCTTGTCCTCAAATCCTAGCATCTCTAGGAGAAGAAGAGGATTGTCTCCTAAAATCACTCCTATCATTGAAATAGGAAGAAGGAAAGCTATTATATCAACCCACCAAGGTACTCTAAGGAGAACTTTGTCTAGTTCTGCTAGTTCACCTTTCTCACCCTCACCCATGATTTACAAAATGGAATTTGTGGGTGGCTTTGGTGGTACTGGAGGTGCCTCATCATCTCAACCTTTAGCCTCATTTGTAATTGGTAGTTTGTATAGCCATCAGGTTCCTGTCCAATTGACTACCAACCCTGCTAAGATCATCAAAAAGTATGGGATTTTTCAATTCAAGGAAGATGCTACTACCAATATGTGGCACGTATCCTCTTCGTTGAACCTAGCACCTGCTACTCATCCGTTAAAAAAATTTAAAGAGAATCTACCTATGTTTTTCGGAAATAATACAGTCACTACAAACGAACACTTGGTAGCATTCTCCAATTCCTATCACAATATAGGAGCTAATGATAATGACACTTGCATGTGCCTATTTGTCAACTCTCTTGAAGGGAAAGAAACGGTAGATTTTTTTAATCTCCCTCCCAAGATTCTTTCCATTTGGGAAGAGTTAGTTTACTGGTTCAAGTCCACTGGGCAGTCTAAGATCCCATACGAACAACTACGAGAATATAATAACATTGTGTACAAGAACTGTGAGACTATTAAGTCTTTCAACCTTCATTTCACCAAGTTGTATAATCAAATTCCCGAACTTATTCACCCCCAGAACCAAGCTACCTTTATGCATTACTATAATGTTCTACCTTACTCTTATCAACATAGGCTTGAAGAAAAATTTATTGATAATCTTGGTTCCTCTCTTCATACTTGTCTAAAATATGAAGAACAACTAGAAAGAACAGGTCTCCCCAAGGGGGACTCGGTTAAACAAACGAACATGTCTTCCCTCCTACAACTTGTACAGGATATGAATAATTGAATGATAACATACGGACAAAATGGAAATGTCCCTTCACTTACTCCTGGGGAATCATCTTCTTCCTCACAACCTTTTAGGAATACCAATGAAAACAACTATCAACCCAAATCCATCATGTCTCGCAGTGGGTGTAACTTTTGTGAAGAAAATCATGAGGAAAGTACTTGTGAGGTAAAGAAGAGTGCCAGAGATAAGATATTTGGAAAAAATCCTGAAACCACAATTGTTTTTCTATATTGGGCAGAACCGAAAGATGCCATGATCATAAACACTAGGAATAAATCCTATGCTTCTAAAGGAAAATATGATCCCCCTCGTACTTCTTCTAGTCCAAGCTCATCTTCACAAGATGTCATTTTACAAGCTACCAAAACTCCTAACAGTCAAGGAGTTCCCTCCCCTCTTCCCTCTTCCAAATATAACATTCTCAACCAATTGGCTAATATCAAGGCCGATGTTATTCTTCTGAACATGGTTGTCGTTCCTGGACAACAAAAGCATATCAAAAATTTTATGGAAGGAAAATCTTCCACCATATCTAATATTTCTAAAGAGGCTAAATAAGAGGATTTTATTGTAAATAAAGTAGGTGTAAATAATTTTAGACACCCTGTGAAAAACCCTCCATTTTTTATTTCTTTAAAAATTATGGATAAAATAGCCCATTGTTGCCTAATTGACAACGGTTTGGGTCTAAGCGTAATGTCGAAAATCATTATGGAAGAGCTAGGCTTATCATGTACTAATGAAAATTCTAGAAGCATGCTCTCATATAATCGTTTACAACAGTCAACTATAGGTGAAATCAAAGACATGACTTTAGTTCTGTGCACACATCTTGAAATAAGGAAAACCCTCAACATCCAAGTAATTGGCATGCTAGTAAGTAATTATTCTATCATCTTAGGAAGAGACTGGAAAGCATTGATAGGTGGATATATTTCTCTTGACATAACACACTTATCCATTCCTCAGAATGGAAATAATATTATAGTCCTAAGGGAAGGAAGAATTTCACCATACACAGAGAGCATTCCATAGCCTAACGTAAATTATGTCGAGGAAGACATAGGAGTGTACTCCATCTTTGCATATGAGAGTGACACTGCCCCGAAACAAATTGACCTGGAGGATGGTATGTGGTACATGCACTTTGATGGCTCATGATTCAACGAAGGTAATGGAGGTGGCATTATCTTATACTCACCTATAGGTCGAATTGACAAATTTTCTTATAGGCTAGAATTTGCTTGCACGAATAACATCACCGAGTTTGAAGCGTTATTTCTAGGCATTCAAAATGCTTATAATTTAGGTTGTAGACACCTTACAGATTTTGGGGACTCTGAACTTGTTGTGAAACTTGTACGTAAAATATAATCTCTTAGCAATAAGTTGATGAAATGATACACCCAAGTTGTTTGGATTCTTATCTCGAACTTATTATCATTTAACATCACTCATGTTAAAAGGGAACTTAATTCAATGGTTGACAGGTTAGTTGTATTTGCAACATCTCCTACTCAACAACTTCTGCCTCAAAGACCTGATTGTACTTTTGAATATTTATATCGTCCTCACATTCCTGAAAATGTAGAGTCATGGCAGGTCTTCCCTAGTGATGAAGGCATATGTGCTTTCATACAAAATGAACCATTTAATCCCAAGGAGATTATATCCATGGAAAACAACAAAATTCTGAAAGGATTTACTCCTCTCAAAAGTTCATTTTCATCGAGTGATGTAGGTAATAAAGAGATGCATAAAGAAGAGGAGTCAAAAAGGAAAGTGGGTGAAACCATTTCCTTTAACATTGGAACACCCAATTTCCCCAATAATGTTAAGATAGGTGCCCAATGTTTTGATGAAGAAAAGAAGAAATTCATTGATTTACTTTGTGAATTTCAATATGTTTTTGCTTGGTCATATGAGGATCTTCGTGGTTTTGATCCTTCTCTCATACAACATGCCATTCTTATCAAGGAAGGGATAAAACTAGTTAGGAAAAAAAAAATACCCATTAACCTCGCACTTGAAGCTACTATTAGGAAGGAGTTGGAAAAAAATATGAAAGATGGTATAATTTTCCCGATTAAGTATTCTGAGTGGTTTCAAATTTGGTCCCCGTTCGAAAGACAACTGGTCAAATTTGATTGTGTGTTGATTTCTACGCATTGAATAGAGCGAGCGTAAATGACCATTTTCCTTTATCTAACATGGAAATGATTTTGCAGCAAGTTGCAGGGTCACAAATGATGCCCTTACTTGATGGTTTCTCTGGTTATAATCATATCAAGGTAAAAAGTATTGATAGGTACAAAACCACTTTCACTACACGTTGGGGCACATTTTATTATGAACGCATGCCTTTTGTCTTATCTAATGAAGGTGTCACTTTCCAAAGAGATATGAAGATATATTTTCACAATCTAATCAGTAATATTATCCAGGTTTATCTTGATGACTTGACTATTTATTCAAAGAACTGGTTGGATCATTTTGGTCATCTAAGAAAAATTCTCATGCAATGCAGAAAGTTCAGCATTTCTTTAAATCCTTCTAAATATATCTTTGGCGTTACCAAGGGAAATCTCCTTGGACATATTGTTTATGATTCAGGAATAATCATATATCTCGAAAGGATCGTTTCTATTCTAAACCTTCCTGCCCCCGCTTCCAAAAAGGAGGTTCAAGCCTTTATGGGCATTATCAACTTTGTCTGTAGATTTGTTCCATATTTTGATTTAATGATCAAACCAATGCATAATCTTCTAAAGAAATATCTCTCATTTTCTTGGACTGAAGACGTCGAAAATGATTTTGTAAGGATTAAGAAAGCAATCAGTTCTGCATCGGTTTTGGCGAAGCCAGACTTTGAGAAAGATTTTATCGTATACACTAATGCCACTAAGGAAGCAATTTCTGCTATTCTCCTACAATGTGATGACCAGAATAATGAAAAACCAATTGCTTTCATGATTCAAATCTTATCAGATGATGAATTCAAGTATTCTTATATCAAAAAACATGTTTTTTCTCTTGTTAAAGTTGTGGAGAAATTTCATCACTTTATTCTAAGCAGGCACAAACAGGTAAAAGTCCCTTTGCCTACTGTCAAGTTTTTGCTCTCACTGAATTATATTTCAGGGAAGCTTTCACATTGGCTTGCCAAGATCTAGGAGCATTATTTAACCATCATGACTTCAAAAATAATTAAGGGACGAGACGTAGCCCTTCACTTAGTTCAACATGTTGAAACAAGTGAAGAAATTGATGAACAAGATAATCCTCTTTCAACATTATTTTACATTGACAGTCAAACCCTTCCTATCGTTGAACATCCTTGGTATAAAAATCTGGTGTATTACTTGCAATATCATAAATTCCCAAATGATTTAGATACTCATAAAAGGAGAAGGCTCTGTCTTGAATCTTCCAGATATATTATTTTAGGAGACATTTTGTTCAGGAGATCTATCGATGGCATATTACTTCGATGTGTAAATAATGAGGAAGAACATAAATTGTTACAGGAAACTCATGGATCTTCAGATTCTGTTATTCATGTAGGTGGTCACTTTTCTACTAAAATAATTTCTTTTAAAATCATCAGAAAAGGTTATTATTGGCCCTCAATTTTTCAAGATTCTTATAACTTTTCATGATATTGTGACAAGTGCCAAAAATTCATTTAGAAAGAACATCTTTCTGCCATGCCTTTGCAACATGTTCTCCCTAATTTTCCTTTTTCAAAATGGGGTCAAGACTTTATCGGTCCTATTAATCCTCCATCTTCAACAGGGAAGGTTTTTATCTTGACAGGCACAGATTATTTCACTAAATGGACTAAAGTTGTCCCACTTAAACACTCACAGGATGAACAAGTCATTTCTTTCCTTGAAACTAACATTTTCTACAGATTTGGCATTCCTTTAGAAATTATTACAGACAACGGTCCCACTTTCATTTCTTCTAAGATGAATCGGTTTTTAGCTAAGTTGGGAGTCAAACATTTAACCTCGTCATCTTATTAACCTCAAGGAAATGGGGAAGTCGAGTCTACTAATAAAAATCTGGTTAGGATCATAAAGAGGCTCATTGAAGATAAGCCTCGTCAATGGCACACCCTCCTCACTTACACCCTTTGGGTAGATCACACTACTACCAAGGTAAGCACAAGTTGCACTCCCTTTCAGCTTGTTTATGGTCAAGAAGATATTTTTCCTACTAAACTGGAACTTTCTTCTCTACGACTCATGCTACAGATCGAAGAATTACATTCTTATAATGTTCATCAAAGGATAAATTCATTGTTATCTTTAGAGGAACAAAGAATGTTTCCCTTGGAAAACATAAAGAGACGACAACAAACCATGAAGAAATATTTCAACAAAATTGCAAAAGCTGTCAGGTTTAAAGTAAATGAGAAAGTCTTGCTTTGGGATTCATCCTATGCTGACAGAGGAAAACATTTGAAGTTTCAAAAATTATGGTTGGGTCCTTTTAAAATCGTTTTTGTCCTGGGCACAAATTATTTCTTCTAAAAGACTTGAGAGAGCAATTATTTTCCTATAGTACCAACAGTTCCCACTTGAAACACTATGTGGAACGGGTTTGAAAGTTGAACGTTGCATGAAATTCATTGTTGTATTATATTTTTTTATTCCACTGTTTTGATTTTTCTTTGTTATTTTTCATTTTATGTTGTTTCATTTCCGTTGTTTTTCTTTTGTTGTTTTTCCTTTTGGTAATCACAAATAAAATGTGGATCAGTTTCTTCACAACAATTCTATTATGTAAGTATCGTTGATCAATAACAATCAAGTTACACATCCGTCATGATGTCCCCCTTGCAGACATCACTGAAATTGTTTTTTGCTTCTAGTACTATTGTTAGATAGATGATTAGATTTCCATCCCTACTTTATGTTGTCCCTTTCTTCCCTCTATCCTAAGATTCAAGAGAGCATACCAGAAAATTTTCTACTTAAAATAAGAAACAATTTATTCTGACCAATCGAATGTTATGCATACAGGAACAAACCCCCTCATACATAACACTTTTCATGAGTTATTCCCTAAGTCCCAGATCATTTTTTCCCTTAAACCACATGATCCCCCTATTGCATAATCATTCTGGTAAATAATTCTTTGATATGAGATTCACCTGGTATGCAAAACCTGACATTCTGAGTTCTTAATCTGTTGGAAACAGATTTCCCTATGGATTCTCCATTTTGTTGATGCTTGAAAGTGAAACGATGAATACTATGCTCACAAATGATTGCCAAGCTTTATTATTTAACTATATTAATAATATACTAGTAGGTGGGACCCCCTTGTTATACTTATGGCACTATGGTGGATAAGAAACACTTATATTTTGTTTGCCTATGTGATGGTAGCAACACAGTTTTCTACAGTTCATTTGTCTCAGATCATGGTTTAAATGGTAATATGTGGTGGTTGGGTGATTAAAACATGACACTAAATGTCTTTGATGATCTCTCATAAAATATGATAATGTTGTCTTGTGGATGAAAGAGTTATAATCCGGTTTTGATTTTGAATATTGTATTATTCATGTCAAGAGTTGGGTGATCTCGACCCTTGATACTATGGTTATGTGCATTGTATGAGTTTCACATTGGGTTATGTTCCTAGAAATTCTTTATTTGAAGAGGTTTGGTATTAGCAAGGGGATGGCGCACTTGGGACTATCGCGCACTTTGCAAAAGTAATATGGAAAGTTTGATATTTGGTTGTATAATGATTTTGAATATAGTGCAATGGTGAGTTGGATAGTGGGCTTGGCTCATATTAAAAATTGAATGAAGATCTGAAGGGAGAAGCTATGTGCAATAAATGCACGCCACTCAAACTCCCCTCGAGCCCGTCACCCTAGTCATTCTTACATTCTTGGCTCTGGTAGTTGTTGTTGCTCCACCTTACCCGATCGTGGAGGAAGTATACAGTCTTGGGTTTTCTCCTCGCGCAAACTTTTACAAGTATGGGTTTTCTTACTTTTCCATCCATGAGAGTTACTCTGCCATTAAATCAAATATTGGCTCTAGTTTCTCGTGGTTTGTGTGATTATCAAGATGTTATGATGTTCTAGAACTGTGTTTATGCTCACATCTTTGGTTTCCTGTGGTGGTTGTTCTGGTGATGTTATCATTTAAAAGTTGGTTGTGTGGTCCTTGTTGTGTGTAATTTTTCACTGGAATTACTAAGTAAATATTGCAGTGGAGCCTGCTTTGTCATGGTTTTGTTTTCGAGTCTGGCCTCTCTATTGAAGTTGGTTATCTCAGTCTGCCTAAACTATGGGCTTTGCAAATACCCCACCTATAGATTGACATTACTGGTATTTGTGGCTAGTGCACCCACACCTTGTTTCGACCCTGTGTTTTTTTTATGTGAACTATGATGAAATATTGGAACACTCTGTGCCTTGTCTTGGCAAAACCCTCAGTTGTTGGCTTGCTTGATATAACCTCACCATCATTGTTTCCTAGTAAATGGTATACAGTATGAGAACATTGCTACCCATATTTTGATGAGAGAACTATTTGTGCTTTTTGGTTGGGCATGGGTTTTTATTTGGTTGCTCATTATGCAGTGTTGAAAAAAAGGTTGGCTTCACTTGTTTGTTTTAAAAGTTGCAGTCTATTGTTTGAAGCCCATGCAATTGAGAGAAATATTGAATATTATTTTTTATGTGATCGATTATGATAGGGAACCTATGGAATGAGTTGTTTGTGCCATTCAACTCCCAAACTCTTTGGTTGAGTTGCCCCGTTGTCTCTACCACTTACTATATTCAACCCTTAACATTACATTGAAAGCGTACTTACTCCAGTTTGAAGTTGATGGGAGCACTGTGCTTTCTTGGGTACTTGGGCACGATTTTGTTTAGTCCCTTACTTGGAAATTCTGGAAGTAAATATGTACCCACCCATTCATTTGAAGCTTGTGTTCCAAATATTGAATGTTATTTTTGGTTCAATTATTATTATTGTTAAAAAGGGGCACCTATATTCGAAATGTTTGAGGCTCGAATAGAGTGATAATGTCTGAAATAAATTTCATTGAACAATGGTTAAATAAATGATGGATATGAGTTGTTTGTAAACACTGTATGTGTCCTTGTTGGATTTAAAGGATTATTATTGGAGTTGATGTTATGGTCGTGGCTTAAAGGTTGTTTTTTGTTTCTTATAGCGATTATGATGTTGTTCGTCATGACTGTCATATAATGATAATGTGGGTACATTGGTTACTACAATTAAATAATTCTGGGCATACATATTATTGTGTAAATAATTAAGAAGCGAGCAAGCAAATTTGTCAAAGGAGACACCAGTTTGGATTTTTGTTTTGGAAAAGGAACATGTGTTAAATGTTGAAATTACTGGACAGAGATATGTTTTGATTTGTTTTACTTGAATAATATCCATATTGATTCCCTATCATTCTACCATTTTTTGCTAATTATATTCCCTTTGCAATCCTGATTTCACTTATTGTATCCCTGTTCTATGATATAAATTTAAAAAGAAATGTTTGTGTGGAAGCGACAAAAAGGATAACATAGCAAGGGTTGGTGACTTATATTTTGATATTTTTATACACAGTTAAATTGTTTATTTAATTGATGAACAATATTTGTATATGCATTCCCAATGATTCTACCATTTTTTGCTATCTACACTCCCTCCATATTTCCCATGAACCCTATAAGTCCCTGTTCACATGGAAATTAATGAATGGTTTGTTATGGATGGATTTGCATGTATCTTGTGTCAATTTTTGAGACAAATTTTGATTCATGTAAGTAGAGTGTCATTTATGGTTTATTAATAACTTCATTATTGACAAATTGTTGCTACAGGAGGATATTTTTCAGTAGAGGCAACAATGGTCAAAATAACAAAGGAAGGGGAAATTGGAATCGAGGCCATATGAGGCCTATATTTTCTATCCATTTTGACGTTGACCCTCAAGAACTGAACCAGTTGTTCCAAGCTAGGTTCTTTAATTGGGTTGGCCATAAAATAATGCACCCTTGACCAGAAATACCTCCTTTCTAGCCTCCTCAGAATATCCCTAGCATTCCCATTCCTCCACATGTGTTTTTGCAGCCTGAAGTCCTCGCAAATGATGGCTACAAAGATATCATCAACCAGCATGTCTCTCACCATCATGGTTGTCCCACTAAGTCATTACCTTTACCACCACATGTTAATCCCAATGTCTTCATAGCCTTCATAAGACAATAGAACAATTTGAATTCCTTCTTTGACAACTGAGCAATTTTAACCAAAAATAGAAAGGCCACTTAGTCTTCTTGCCTTATCATATGCCTCAAAAGATAGAAAGGGATGATCATTTGTATTCCCTTAATTGTCATCTTTCATAAGAAACCATCCCCATACAATCTAGAAACAAAAATCCTTCATCTGGGCAAAAAGAAGAGCGATCTTCCAGTCTTTTTGCTTTTGGTGGCTTAGAGGTATAAAATTGTGAGGGGTAAGCTACCGAAAGTCCTGGTTTCGGTGGCTAAGAAAGCCCTTTGAAACCCGCGCAAGCGGCCGAAACTGCAGATTTTAAAACTGCAAAAATTTGATTTCTTTGATTTGTCTAACCTTCAGGGTTCCTTATCAAGTATTCTACACATGTTTCATAACATCTTTTTTCTCATATATGTCATCAAAAGAAAAGATTATCTCGAATGACATTCTCAAGAGATCCTTTAACCTTTCTTGAGACGGTGTAATTGATCCTGAGCAACAGCAAGTTCTCTATGTTAATCCATCTGTATTGCAGCAAATCTCTTTAATTGTTTTGGCTAGATCTATCAACCAATAATTTAAGGTCACGATCACTGTGACTGCCATGAAAGCCAATGTTGAAGGTCGGCCAACGCTTTTAATACTTTGACACTTCCATATCTGCGAGCTTGGAAGCTGGTATTTCTCCTCAAATGACTTCCTCCCTGTAATCTCGGGCACTTGGCATGTGTAATGATACGCATCAACCTCGATGCCTTAGAATTTTCAATTTGACACCTTTACAGTTGCAAACTGAGGACCGGGTTGAGCTTTTGTTTAGAGCACCTGCGCAACACACTTTAATCTTGGCATTTGAAAGCCTGTAAATATTTAGAAAAAAATGCATGGAAAGTATCCCACATTCCTCGGGAGTTCAGGTGTTTCCAACTTTACATGCGTCAATGCATTAACTATAAAATCAATGACACATATGGGAAAAGGATCGATGTTGAACTCTGTTTGGCTTTGTGTGTTGGTTTGAGTTTGACTTGTGACTTGGCATGGACTTGGCTCAGGATTCAGGGATCGACACTTGTGCACACACACACCATTTTTCTTCTTAGTCAGTGACTCGGTTATGTGTTAGGTGTATGTAGAATATGAATCTTGGCACTCAGTGTTGGGCTTTAATGACTTTATGTATTAACTTGTGACTTAGCTTTGTTGCTTGGCTCGTGGCTTGATGCACTAGGATTTCAATGTGGTGGCCTCAACCTTAGACTTTGGTCTAAGCACTATATTTGGTAGTAGGATTAGACTTAGGTCACTTTAGCACACACCTTTTTGGTAAAATAAAATCATATTTTTTATTTAAAAATCTAAAGAGACATAAAAATAGGGTTTAGGCTATGTAACAATTATGTGTTTGTGTGATGCAGGTCAAAGATAGAGTCACAAGAGTCTAGAGAAAACATGATCAATGGGAACTTCATGGGGAATTTGAAGATATGGAGTATGGAAAATGATCGAGGAAAATGACAAATTAAACATGAACAAATGAAGTGCCTCAAAATTTACAAAACCATTTGAGGAGATAACATCTGGCTCCAACTGGGATGGAGACCTCCCTGTGAGTCTCCAAGAACCTAGTAGTTCCAGTCGCCTTTACCATTGGGATATGGATTCATCTTGCCTGTGCAACTGATCTTCGGAAAACCAATAGCCTGTCTGTATCTTGCTTTGCTTATTCAAGAAATCAATAACTGAAAATGATCTAGTTTCTCGTATGAAGAGCTTATTTTATTGCCTACTCCTACTCTAAGCAACTGTACTACCTCTTATCAAGTGAAATCATGTTTCCAATGAAGCCATATAAGAAACTGATTTACTGTTATCATCTTTGATCTGTACCCAAAAAATATAGTAAACCATAGCATGAAAAAATGTAGCTCGAAAAGATGAAAAAACCGACTTTCATATGACAAGAATGTTTTGACATCTATGTTTCTCATTGACTCTAAATAATCAGCAACATGATCATAAAAGTCACATAGAAATACCTCATTTTGTTGTTGTTCCAACTGGCTGAAATGTTGTTGTTGGCTGCCTTTACTGATCTGAAAGTTGAATGTGGACTACTCAATATTTGTTGGGGAAAAATGCATGATCAACTGTTGATCTAAACTTGTATGATCTCCTTCATCATATCCCTGTGATCTGAATTCATTACTGTGATATGTCGACCTATTACAACTGACAATTTTTAAGAGAGAAGAAGAGATATGTTCTTCATTTCCTACATTATTTTCTTGATAATGATCAAATGAAAACTGAGTCTGAAAATATGTATCATGAAAAAATCTTTGATCACCCTCTCCAACAATGATATCTTTAGAGTATGTATCAAAGTTAAAAGGATCTTCATTGGACTCTTGAACAATAGACTCATATCTATCTTCAACCATAAAATTCATACTTTTCTGATCATCTCTTAGTTGATAAGTAGGATTTGATGAAATTTCATTAGACAACAAATCTTTAAAATCCTCTTCATCATCACTATATTTATCAAATACTGGAAAATCAGAATAAAATCCTGAAGGTTTCTGCATTGAGAAATCAACAATCTGATCTTGAAACAGATTTTGAAAAATATCATTGTCTTCCTCATCATCATCAGCCTTTACATCAAAATCTGAAACAAAGGGTATAGAATAAGAAAGATAGTCTTCTCGATGTTCCCCATCATTGTTGCAACTTCCCTGCATCTACAAATCTGAAAGTTGGGGATTGTCTTCATTGATTTGAAGTTCCATCTGACTAAAAGACAGCTAATCCATATGATTTGTAGCTACAATCATTAGATCTTCAGATTTACAATAATCAGAAAAAGGTGAAGCAGGGGAACTCTCAACCTTATCATGTGATATATATTCTTCACAACAATGCTCAAGAAGAAATTCCTGAGAAAAATACATTTTTCAATGCTCATGGAATAGTCTGTGAAACTCTTTCAAAGATGAAATACTAGGAGGTAATGAGAAATACCACTTACGTGTGTCACCCTCTAATGAACAGAAAAACATCTCCATGAGCACATCTTCATCATGTATATTTAACTGAGCCATGCATTGATGAAATATGATGAGGTGATCTGAAGGATTATCCTCTTTCCTTTCTCTGAACCGTGGAAGGTAGTCTCCCCAAATATTCATAAGAGGTACTAGATGTGGGAAACCAGGGATTGCAAAAAAGTTAAGAGGTGAAAACCTCCTAGCCAAAAGAGCAGCAAATGACTTTGACATTTGAAGACAATGGAGTCGCCACTAAATTCGTCCTTCATGGAGTCTCCAGATAGAATATTACAACCAATATGATGCCCAGCCTTTGTCTATCATCAAAATATAGAACTATGTTGTCTCCTAGGGAAGCTTGCTTCAAACTCCTTTCCCTAGCAACAACGCCAATTTGTTATCACTCCAGAATTCCTTCTAGGTTGTAGCTCGAATAAGCCTGGTAACTTAACTAATAGTTCAATGATTCACTCAAATGGATCAATTCGGATGACTAAATCAAACCTCACTCACTCAAGACATGCATAAACACACTTAGAGTGACAAGGCTTTCAACTACTACTGTTCAGAGAGTTTGTAAATAAGTGGATGCGTGGAGAATCCTTACTATACTAGCAGAATCATACAATAAACATATATGAATGGCCAATTACAATAAGTAAATAATACTTGCAATTCTAACTCATCAATGCAAAGACAGGATGACAACTATCAGGCATTAGACAAACATGAATAACATGAATATAACATTCAAGTGCAAGTACATACTAGATAAGAATATGGGAATCTAAACAAGTAATGGCAAAAGAAGCTTGTATTACTTAATATGAAAATGAGAAGCTTGAGAGTACAATGTATGAAAGAGTCTCCAAAGTCAAACCTATTCTTCCATAAAAGGCATGGGCTTTATAGCCTTTACAAAACAGTGCAAGATCCTATGAAACTGGATCTAATATACTAAAGATAGAACAAAATCAAATTGCTATGATGTGTAACATCAAGACCTATTTTAAGGGTCAAACCCTTATCAACTAAGTCTTCAGTAATCTTCGACAACTCCAGCAATATCTTCATATCCTTCATAAGACAATAGAACAGTCTAAATTTACTTCTTTGACAAGTGAGCAATTTTAACCAAAAATAGAAAGTCCACTTGGTCGTCTTGCCTTATCATATGCCTCAAAAGTTGGAAAGGGATGATGAACTGTATTCCCTTAATTGTTATCTTTCATTAAAAACCATCCCCATACAATCTGGAAACAAAAATCCTTCATTTGGGCAAAAAGGAGAGTGATCTGCCAGTCTTTGTGCTTTTGGTGGCTTAGAGGTATAAAATTGTGAGGGGTAAGCTGTCAAAATTCCTGGTTTCGGTGGCTAAGAAATCCCTTTGAAACCTACGCAAGATGCCGAAACTGTAGATTTCAAAACTGCAAAAATTTGATTCCTTTGATTTGTCTAACCTTCAGGGTTCCTTATCAAGTATTCTACACATGTTTCATAACATCTTTTGTCTCATCTATTTCATCAAAAGCAAAGATTATCTAGAATGACGTTCTCAAGAGGTCTTGTAACCTTGCTTGAGACAATGTAATTGATCCCGAGCAACATCAAGTTCTCTGCGTTAATCCATCTATATTGCAGCAAATCTCTTTAATTGTTCTGGCTAGATCTATCAGCCAACAATTTAAGGTCACGATCACTGTGACTACCTTGAAATCCAATGTTGAAGGTCGGCCAACCCTTTTAATACTTTGACACTTCCATATCTGTGAGCTTGGCAGCTGGTATTTCTCCTCAAATGAATTCCTCCATGTAATGTTAGGCACTTGGCATGTGTAATGATAGGCATCAACCTCGGCGCCTTAGACTTTGCAATTTGACACCTTTACATTTGCAAACTGAAGACCGAGTTGAGCTTCTCTTTAGAGAACCTGTGCAACACACTTTAATCTTGGCATTTGAAAGCCTGTAAATATTTAAAAATCAATGCAGGGAAAGTATCCCACATTCCTTGAGAGTTCAGGTGTTTCCAGCTTTACATGCGCCAATGCATTAACTATAAAATTGATGACACATATGGGAAAAGGCTCGGTGTTGCACTGTGTTTGGCTTGATTTTGACTTGTGACTTGGCATGGACTCGGCTCAGAATTCAGGGATTGACACTTGTGCACACACACACCATTTTTCTTTTTAGTCAGTGACTCGGTTATGTGTTAGGTGTATGTCGAATATGAAGCTTGCCGCTCATCGTTGGGATTTGATGACTTTATGTATTAACTCATGACTTATCTTTGTTGCTTGGCTCGTGGCTTGATGCACTAGTATTCAATTTGGTGGACTCAACCTTAGACTTTGGTATAAGCACTAGATTTGGTAGTAGGATTAGACTTAGGTCACTTTAGCACACACCTTTTTGGTAAAATAAAATCATATTTTTTATTTAAAAATCTAAATAGACATAAAACTAGGGTTTAGGCTATGTAACAATTATGTGTTTGTGTGATGCAGGTCAAAGATAGAGTCACAAGAATCTCGAGAAAAAATGATCAATGGGAACTTCATGGGGAATTTGAATATATGGTGTATGGCAAATGACCGAGGAAAATGACAAATTAAGCATGAACGAATGAAGTGCCTCAAAGTTTACAAAACCATTTGAGGAGATAACACTTGTAATTAATACTTGTGGATTGAGAGAGTATTTTGAGGCTATAAACCCCCGGGTGACATTCCAAACTATCTTGTCCTAACCAAAAAATATCTTAAAATGATTGAGTCAGGTAATTCATAACTTTTCCTCAACAACTGGGCCATTCTTCCGACACTAATCATAGTGAAACCTGGAGATAATAAGTCTTCCCTAGGAAATTCTTTCCCTTGATTGTTGAACCTAGACCATTCACCTAACTGGGCCATTCCTCCAGCACTAATCATAGTGCAACCTGGACAGAATGAGTCTGCCCTAGATAATGATTGTCTATACCATTTCCTAAGGAAATGATTGTCTTGCACCAACTTCGAAAATGGACCATTCTTCGAAACTACTCACAATTGTGAACTTCGAAAGAATGACAGCCCGACGAGGCAGACCATTCTACTTGACCACTACTCAGAGTGACTACCAACAGGAATGATTGTCCTATACCATTCCCCCACACTAGCCACAATGGGAATCATTATCTATTGTACATCAACAATCTATCATACCATTTTCATTACAAAAATGATTGTCTGATCTCGACCATTTTACGAACCAGAAAATTATTGTCCATCAGAAATCTCAAACCACTTTCTGGAATGGAAAGGAACTGCCCAACCTGGACCATTTTCCAAACTGGAAAATGACTGCCCATGAATCAATAGTATATATATATCAGTGCTCCCTCCCAACCTATGGAGCCATCTCTTTCCTTTCAACTAAGAGAGTTATCTCTATGAGCCCCATCTTGTCCCTTAAGTATGCAAACTTTATCCTGGACAAAGGATTTGTCAAAATATTTGCTACCTACTCATCCATGGAGATATAATGGAGTTTCATTTCACCTTCCTGGAATTTATCACAAATAAAGTAGTATTTGATCTCAATATGTGTCGATCGATCATGAAACACTGGGTGTTCGGATAGCCTTATACAACTTTGATTTCCATAGTATATTATGGTCGAATCTGGTACCTGATCAAAGAAACCAAAAATCAACTTCCTCAACCATACTGCTTCGGTACATGCCTCACTTGTTGCGATACATTTTTCTTCTGTTGTGTTGAGTGCAACAGACTTTTTTTTCATACTGGACCATGATATCATAGCAAAGCCCAAACTGAAACACATCCCTGAAGTACTCCTTCTATCTTTTGCACTCCCTACCCAATCTGAATTTGTGAATCCATGAAGTTGTATATCACTGGATGAGGTGTATCTTAAACCATATTTTAGCGTACCACAAATGTATCTTAGAATATGCTTTGCAACTATCCAGTGCTCATGTATGGGTTCCACCTGGAACTGGCTTAAAGTGTTTACAAAAAAGCATATATATGGTCTAGTATTCACTAGATACATCAATGACCCAATCAATTTCTGATATAGGGATGGGTCTACTGGATTAGAATCTGAGTCTCTTACTTTTCTTATATCTGTGGTCATAGGAGTGGCCATGGATTTGCAATCCATCCTTCCAATTTTTTGAAGAATCTTCACTACATACTTTCCTTGTCCAAGGAATATTTCAGCACACTTCTTCCATACTTCTAGTCCCAAGTAATAGTGCATGAGACCAAGATCTTTCATATCAAAATTAAAAGCTAATTCCTTCTTACACTGGGTAATGAGAGACTCTGCACCTCTCAAGAATAAGCCATCTAAATATAGTAATAGAATCACAGGTGCAATGTTCACAACCTTGTAGTAGAGATTTTGATCTGCATGACTCTTAGAGAAACCAAGCCTTATTAAGTAATTGTCTATTTTGGCATACCAAGATCTTGAATCTTGCTTGAGTCCATACATGGATTTATTTAATATGAAAACATGAGTGTCTCTGGAATGTACTTCAAAACCTTGAGGTTGTTTAATGTATACTTCTTCTTCAATTGCTCCATTGAGAAAATTTGTATTTGCATCCATCTGATGTAGACTCCATCCCATGGAAGCAACAAGAGACATAATGTCTATAATAGAAGTATATCTAGCAATAGGAGCAAAGGTTTCATCATAATATTCTCCCTCCTTCTTGGAGAACCCTCTAGCTATGAACCTCGCCTTGTATTTTTCCACACTTCTGTTTACTGTATGCTTGATCTTATAGACCCATTTTGAAGTTACCACTGATTTTCCTTGGGTATAGGCATGATTTCCCACACGTCATTTTTCATGATAGACTGGTATTCTTCTGCCATGGCTTCTTTCCACTGTTTCTTTTGAGTTGCTTCTTCAAATATGGTGGGTTCTTCATTTATAAGTTTTGTCATACATGTTGCATAGCTGGAGAATATTTTGGGCTCTTTCTCTGAAGGTGCCACTTGAAGCTTTGAGTCCTTTTGCTTCTTGTAGAGTAGCTTCAATCCAAGATGGAAATTTTATAGTTTTGGGTACAATGATTGGTTCAATGGGTTCACATAGTTGCATCGTATGATCAATTTGTTTTGGTTCTTCATTTTGAATTTCTGGAAGATATGTGCTTTCTTCTTTAGGCTCTTCATATTCTTCTTCTTCCATGGATTCTTCTATAGATTTATTGAAAGCCATATTCTCATTGAAGGTTATGTCTCTGCTAACTTCAATCTTATGTTGTTCTAGATATAGATTCTATAGGATTTGGTTGATTCACTGTATCCAACAAATATTCCCTTATTTCCTGAGGGTTCTAGCTGTTTCTTCCTTTTATCCTTGGGAATATGAATGTAAACAGGGAACCCAAAGATTCTTAAGTGTTCCACATTGGGTTTATTTCCTCAGAAGGATTCTTCTAGAGTCATATCCTTCAATATGCAATGGGGACTTCTATTCTAAACATATATTGTTTTCATGGTTTCTTATCCCCATAAATACATGGATAAACCTTGATCATTCATTAGTGCCTTCACGGCTTCCTCAATGGATATATTCTTCCTTTTTGCTACATCATTCTTTTGAGGTTTATGAGGAGTGGTTAGCTCCCTCCTAATCCCTGTTGATTTGCAAAAGGAAACAAATTCCTTGGATGTGTATTCTCCTCCATTATCTGTTCTCAAAGTCTTGATTTTGTTTCTTGTGAGGTTTTCTATTCCTACTTTGAATTATTGAAACTTGTTGAAAACTTCATCCTTTGTCTTCAAGAGCTATAACAAACTCTTTCTTAATCATCTATGAAGGTTACATAATAAAGATAACCTCCTAGATATTTGACTAGTATTGGACCACAAACATTTGAATGTATTAGATCTAGGATTTCCTTAGATCTATTATTGCTACTTGATAATGACTTATTAACATTTTTACCAAGTGCACATCCTTTGCAAAATCCTTTATGTGTAGATTGTAGTTCTGGTATTCCTTCAACCATTTTCTCGAGGAAAGGTAATGCTTGATAGTTAAGATGAGCATACCTTCTATGCCAAAGTTCGCTAGTATTTCCTTCATCATGTACAATAGCTTCATCATTACATTCTAGTAGTATGTATAATCTTCCTACATAGGTTCCAATAACTTTAGCATTCTCTATGTTGGTGTCTCTAGACCAAGATAATACTTCACCATCTACAAAGGATATTCTATTTCCTCTGTCTTCTAAGCAAGATATAGATACAAGATTCTTTTCTAGAGCAGGTATATATAAGACATTTCTCAAATCCACATTGTTACCTGATTTCAAATTGATGGAGGTTTGACTAATTTCGTTGACTAGATAGGTGTTCTTGTCTCCAAGTTCTACCTTGTAGGATGTCTTCTTTTCATTCAGACTAGAGAGTCTGTCCTGGTCTCCTTTCATATGCCTGGAAGCTCCACTATCGATTATCCACATGTCATCTTCAAGAGTTCCTGTAAGAGCTGAATAATGTAGATGATTGGTCTTTTCATTCATGATTTATGTTCATTGATAGTTAGTCAAACTTTGATTTTTACTGGCCAAGCATTGACTTTGACCCAAAATCTCAACCTTTACATTTTTTCCTTTTGAGAGTGTCAATAGGTTCACTAGAATATCTTCTCCTTGATTAAGGTGTTCCATCATAAGGTGTTGGGAAAGAGGTTTTAGGGTTTGCAGTTGCACCTGCTAGTAACCCTAGCGGTAGTGCTTCAGTAATTACACCTTCTATAAACCTTAGCGAAAGTTATTCAACGAGATTGATAATATTATGGCTTAGGTTCCTTCTAGTGGTTAGACTAAATGAAGGAGTTGTGGGCCCATAACCTATTAGAAAAGTGGGTGTGCTCGTTTAACCATAGAAAATATAGCAATATTGTCACCCAACCATAGGCACAAAGGCCACCCCCGAGCACCTTAACCTTGACAGAGAGAATAATTTTGGTAGCATATCAATAGCCAACCAAGGCTAGCACACCAAGTAAAGATAACCAAAGACCAAGCAGAAAGTCAAAGCCAAAAACTGAAAAGCCAGTTGCAGCTCCTCTCCAAACTTGCACACTACTAGTCTTATGTAGTTGTGAGTGAGAGTGTGACAAATGATCTCTAGTGCCCTCTATTTATACTGCTCCATCTTAACTGACTGGGACGACTTCTCTTCTTGGGGGATAATAACTCAATATTAATTATTCTATTAAGTCGACTTGTCTTCTAGGGTTATTATCCAAAGCTTTAGGTTTCTCTTGCTTCTAGGAATATTCTAGTCTCGTCAAAGGTTACAAATGGAGGTTAATACCTCCCACAACTACCATAATATCAACATGTGATTTATTTGTTTTATGACATTTGTGAACTATTTAAACCCTAGCTAATTAAGCGAGCTATCAATTGGTACTTATGTGATATGACAGTGATGTGATACACATTGATATACATTGTATGACACATGGCTCTCCCACATATCTGGCACCCTTTCTTGTTTTGGTTGGCTTCCTTGGAACTTGTTGGAAAGTGCAAAAGTGACATGCAAATGGTTTTGATAGCATATGGATGTTGGTTAATGTGAGGCCACCCATGCATTCAATTCGCAAGGACATGGGAATTAACCCACCACCCTCTGTATTGAGTTGTGTCCTTTTCATTTTTCATTTGGGTCATTGGAGAAATGTTGTAGCAACAATTTGGTAACAAGCTCGGCTCTGGTAGTTCCATAACTATTAAATTGGTTTTCTTCAAGTATTATAGTGCATGGAAAAAGTTATGCATGCACCTGCTAGTTTATTAATCAAATATAGATGTTTTTGCAATTATAATTTAAATTTTTGGCTCTGTGTGGACTGGTTTCAATCATGTATCTCCCTTCCCTTTTTCTTTCATACAGGGTGTTGAATGGTTTTGATTTTTATCCTTCATGCTACATGCATTCACACATTCACTTTCCATTATGTCAAAATGAAGTATTGTCACTTTAATTTTCTTAAATGAATACATGGGTTTGAGTTTCAACGTATTTCTTTTTGTTGTCCTTGACATAATGGATTCTGATAAAAATATTCCTACCTCTCTCAGCTCGGGTTATCTGGAATATATTTTTGTATTTTTTGAGAAAGTTTGTCTTGGGCTCCTTTGTATACATTTACCTTGTCCTAGGGTTCAGACCCATATAAATTCATTAAGCTCAACACTTTATTAATCTGGGTTTTGTTGAAAATTTCACCCGAGACTCTGTTAGTCATGTGTGTACCCATATCTTTAGTCAACTTTGGAGTTTCATGGGCTCATGGTTCTAAGTTCTATTTCCTAAGTTTGAAATCGTGAATTAAGAAAGAGTGTGGATGAATTATGATTATATCTGAGTTTTAAGTTCTGGGCATTATAAAATGTTTTGATAAGCTCGACTTGATGGATCTCGAACATTCATATTGATTATAAATGCACATACAGAGATACTTTTAATTTGTGGGTTTTGACTCTAAAAGTCAATACTATTGTAGTGTCCCCAAGGACGAGCCCCGTTGTAAACCATGTTTGGAAAGGAATTGTAATTATGTTTTATAGGCTGGTGAGCCAAGTTTTTATAAGCTGGAGGCTTATGTGTTTGTTAGGCCAGGGAGCCTAAGTGTTAAAGGCCAGGAGCCTGCTGTTGTACTTGTATGTATGCAGAACATTTAATAAAATATAAACACTGCCAGGTGCAGACCGACCACGATGAATGAGTAAAGGGGGATTGAGCATCCACAAAGTGGGCAAGGAATTAGGGGCTGGAAGGTGGGAAAGGGGCTAAGTGTTGAGCCTAGGGGATAAGCCTGGGGGGGGCTTAAGCCTGGGAATAATATTTTAATGTTATTCCAAAAGATATGTGCATCATATGTTTTTATCCTAAGTCCTTTTGGAAGGACACGTGAATTCCCAAGTGGTGGGAGGAACGTGTGCTGGTGGAACGCATGCAGTTCCATGGGTGACAAGTGTCAACCCTGGTGCATGTGAATAAAACGGCCAGAGTGAGCCGTGAGAAGGTGCCATTACCATTCCACCGGATTGTCTGAACGCATGCGGAGCTCTGAGAAGTATGACTAACCTGACTCTTGTAGAGAACCTTCGGGAGACCCTGTGACTCGAATGTCTGTGTCTGATTCTGAGAAATCCCGTGCATGTAACCCCGGCCTATGAGAAGCCTGTGTTGAATTCAAGGAAGAGTCTTTGCTTGTTCGAGAAAGCTGAGTGAGCCTATGCGAGCATTCCATGTTCCGAAGTCGTGACTATGAAGCCATCCTGTGATTTTCGAACCAGTTTTTGGAAAGACTGTGTCTATTTTCCCGTGGGATTGTTGAGACTACGCAGTACTGGACTGCGTGAGGCTTGTTGGCCTGTGAGCGACTCCCTCCAAGTGAGAGAGTGCATAGGGGAAGGAGAGAACTCCTGGAAGGAACCCTGTAGCTGCCATAGAGCCCAGAGACTTCCGGTCTGGTCTGTTCCTGTAACCCAAGGTAAGGGATATTGGTAGCCGAAGGACTGCCCAGGTAACAGAGAAGGTGCATTCTCATGGGGTGGAACAGGCATGTGGGGAATGAGGGTCTGTGGGCAGTGAATGTGGGAGATTCCTGGGAGAGCACTCCGTCCTTGTGGTTGTGTGTGACTGTTTTCCCTGTAACCTTAGCCTGAGCCTAAATTCCTTGCCTTGGGGTGGAGCTTAGTCCTAGCTCGGGGGTGACCCACTGCTAAGTTGATGAGCAATGTGGTATAAGGCTGGGAGGTTCGTGGAAGGCCTGCATTTGGTTGGTGGATCTCACCATTGTTACAAGATAAGTGTCTAACTATGTTTTATCACATTTTATCATGTCTCTACTGTATATGTTATCATGTTTTTCGTTGTGTATACGAATTAATATGGAATGCTATGTATTGTTTAATTATAGCAGTAATAATATGTTTTACTCTGAGTTAAATGTGTTTATTTGTTTAAATTCATGGGATATATGATATATGTATGAGCTTTGTACAAATGGTGTGTACAAATGGGTATCAGAGCACAAGTAAGCCCAGAGTTCCAAAATGGGTGTGCTACAAATTGGTATCAGAGTGAAGGTTTTGACACTGAGCCTAGATGGGCCAGTGGAGCGGTCTTTGGACCAAGAATGCGAAGGGAAATTGGGTCTGGAGGACCAATTTCGGACCTTGGTTTGTTCTGGAGTGTCAAGTAGTTTCTTGACCGTGCTTATGAGCTCAGGAAGTATAGCGGCGAGTGAAACCGCAGCTGGTGTGGTCTATGGCCACAGGGAGACAGGTCTCTACACTAATGGTGTTAGAACCTTAGGATTTGTTCAGGAGGGAAGGTGAGCCCTCGTGACCGTCGGATCTGGAAAAATGTGCATAGGGATTAAAATTCCTTTTGAAATACATAGGAATGTGGAAATCGCGATATGCAAAATTCTGAATTGGTTAGGAACCGTCTGAGTCGTCAAATCTTGGCCGGAAAACCCGTCAGTCATAGGATCTGTCAGGAGATGTCCAAAGGTTAAACCTCAGAGACTAGGGGCAAAAGCTCCGAAATAGATCTAGACCGTCTGAAAGACGGAGGACATGTGTCGTGAGATTTCCCATTTCGGTAAATCGGGAATCGCGATATCGAGAGTCACGAAGGAGGTCAGGAATTTTCATGGTAAAAGTCTCGGGAACGATCTGAGTCATCCATCAGTTGGGACACATGGGCAAGATCGGGAGGCCATCGGCATATTGGGGTTCGGCGTTTCATGAATCCTGAGGACATATGTGTTTCGGCATTGGAAAGTCTGAAACCCCGATAGCAGGTATGACTGTGGTCATATAAGGGGAGGTCGTGTGAACCACGAGTCTAGCCTAGAGGGCTAACGAGAGTTAGAGCGCATTGGTGTTTGGAAGCCCAAAACCCCAAAAGGATCGGGACTTTCCATGGTGAAAACCTCGGAGCAGTCGTGGGCCGTCCGATTTGAGATGGCCACGTGTTGAGAGATTACCCGTTTCGGAAAATCAGGGATTCAGGAGTTCCGTTGACAAAGAACTCGGACTCTCGTCGTGATAAATCCCGACCATACTATCGAGATGTTAGCATGTGGCTAAGTCCCGATGAACGGACGAGATTCCTTCAGGGAATCTCCGGGTCTTTAACGACCGTCCGATGTGAGAAAGATTTGACCGTTGGATTTTTCTAGGAATGGATGTGGACACATGGAGATGTACCGCGTGTCATAGGGTCGAAAAGAGAAGCGAGAGTGGTGGGACCCTAATGATGTCACTGAACGTGACGAGGATCCTTCGAAACGTGCCATGCACCACTTTGGTAAAGGGCGACAATTGTGTTGTAGACCCAAAGAATAAGGTAAAACAGAATTTCGGAAGTCAGGGGTTAGAAAGGAGAGTTAAACGGGAGTTCTCCAGTACCGAGACTCTGAAACCCCGAAACCCAAAGTCTCTAGGTACAAAAACCCAAAGTTCTGAAATCCCGAAGTGTCGAAAATGAAAGCTTCGAAAACACGAAAATTGCAGAGCCGAACGAGAGCTCAGAAAACCCATTGGAATCGAAATGTCTTTTGTTCTTGTTGGTATTAGTTATAAACGCTGAAGATTGTTCCTGAAGTTTTAATGGCCTGATAAACTATGATTTTATTTGCACAGTGTGTGTGCAGAGTTCAACGGAGGTCAGGACTCCAGTTAACCAACGACTGAGTATGGAGTGGGGAAAGGTGCAGATTACCCCCGAAATAGAAGACGAACAGGAAGGAAAGGATGTTAACCTGGGAATCGAAGGATCGAACTCCAATGGGCATGGAAAACAGAAGGATAAGGAAGGACACATAATGAAAATCATTGAAGGATTGCAAAGAGAGGCCCAGGCTCGCCGAGATGATAGCCGAAAGCTCATGAAAGTCATGGATCGGAAGGGTTTATTAAACTTAAAATTTTTGAAGAGCCTGGAAAGAATAGAGAAGAAACTCAAGAAGGAAAGAGACTCAAGTATGACAGAGAGTCACAAAACCCATGAAAGAAGAAGAAGGTCGAGGAGTGGTAGACGACATCTTAGTCGCTCCCAAAGACATTCTGACAAGAAGACACACAGTAGTTCAAGCCCATCCCCTACCAGAAAACATCAAAAATCTGGAAAGGAGGAATTGAAAGGAGAGATGAACAAGATTAAGCCTCCAACATTCGATGGAGAACATAAGAATGAGTTTAAGAGGTATTTCGAGAAGAAATACCTGACTAAAAGATACTATGACAGAAAGATGAAGGAGTACTTTGAAATCAAGTCGGGCAGTATGACCATTGATGAGTATGAACGAAATTTTCTGGAACTACTGAAGTATGTTCCATTCATCAAGGATGAAGCTGTTAAAATTCATAGGTATCTGAGTGGACTGCCACCTTCCATGAGTGACAAGATTCAATGTGACGATCCTAAGACCATGGAAGAGACCATCAAAAAAGAGAAATGCTTGTATGAATAGCAAGGAGAAAGGCCTATCCTTCGGAAAGTCTGGGATGATCAGAGGAAATTTAAGAAGGAACAAAGGCAGAAGGGAAGCAAGCCTTCCTTTTTCAGAAACATTCCTTGGGGACAGTCATCTTTTAAAGAGCCTTGGAAGTTTGAAGGGAGTGAGCAGATGCCAAGGCCTCCACCTATAGAGTGTTGGGGCTGTAAAGGAAATCACAGGTACAAAGACTGCCCCCACAGAAAAGACAAAGCAAGAACTGTCCATACTGTTCAACAAGCTGAAATAGTGGAGGATATGGGCAGTAGAATGTCGAGGATTTACGCAGCCCTGGACAATAAGCAAGCAGAATTTCAATCGCACATGATTGAAGTGGAAGGTATGATCAACAACTGACCACTTGTTATTTTAATTGATTCATGGGCTAGCCATAGTTATGTAGATCCTAGAGTGGTGGAAAGCTTGCATCTAACGAGAAGCAAACATGATAAGTATTGGTTAGTGCAGTTGGCCACAAGGACTAAGAGGAAGGTCACTGAATTGCTTAAGTCATGTTCAGTAGACATGAAAGGAATGAGCACTAAGGTTGAATTGAACATTCTGCCTTTAGGCTCATACGATTGCTTAATTGGGATGGACTGGTTGGACCAGCATCATGCCCTTCTGGATTGTCGTAAAAAGAGGTTCACATGCCTGAACGAAGTGGGAAATCAGGTAACAGTCCAAGGAATTCCCAGAGTCATGGCTGTGAGGGAAATCTCATCCATGCAGCTGAAGAAATGTTACCGAAAACGCTGTCAATTATTTGCAGCTCGAGTGGAAGAAGCATCCCGAGATGAAGTCTCGAATCTGGAAGACCATGAAGTACTCCAAGAATTCAAGGACATATTCCAAGAAGTACCTGGACTACCTCCGAAGAGAGGCATCGATTTTTCTATAAATTTGATGCTTGGAACAACTCCAGTTTCGAAGGCTCCTTATAGAATGAGTACACCAGAGTTGAAAGAGTTGCAATTGCAGCTCGAAGAGCTACTGAAGAAAGGTTACATTCTCCCCAATGTGTCACCGTGGGGAGCCCCGGTCCTATTCGTGAAGAAGAAAGATGGGACGTTGAGGTTGTGCATTGATTTTCGACAGTTGAATAAGGTCACTGTCAAGAACAAGTATCCTCTGCCAAGGATTGATGATCTTTTTGATCAGTTGAAGGATGCGAAAATATTTTCGAAAATAGATCTCCAATCAGGATATCACCAAGTGAGAATAAAGGATGAGGACATCAGCAAGACCACCTTTAGAACAAGGTATGGTCATTATGAGTTCACGGTGGTGTCGTTTGGACTGTCCAAAGAGCCTGCTGTTTTCATGTTCTTAATGAATGGAGTGTTCAGAAATTATTTGGACAAGTTTGTCATAGTCTTCCTGGACGATGTCTTCGTGTATTCCAAGACAAAGGAAGAACATGAGCAACACCTGAGAATGGTGTTGCAGGTGTTGAGAGAACACCATCTGTACGCAAAACTAAGCAAGTGCTCTTTTTACCAAAGGCAGATCCATTATTTGGGGCACATTATACGGATCATTGTGGATCCTGAGAAGGTACAGGCCAGTCGAGAATGGCCAGCGCCAAGGAATGTGGTAGAAGTTAGATATTTTATGGGTCTGGCAAGCTACTATAGGAGGTTTATAGCCAGATTATCAAGGATAGCTCATTCTATCACTTCCTTGCAAAGGAAGGGGAAGAAGTTCCAGTGGACTGAAGAATGTGAGAACAGTTTCCAGCGATTGAAGCAGCTGCTAACCAGTGCTCCAATCCTGAAGATTGCAGATCCAAATAAGGATTACGTAGTGTGCACATATGCATGTAAGGAGGGGCTGGGAGGAGTTCTCAGCCAAGAGGGATTTGTAGTTTCTTATGAATCAAGTTGAAGGAACATGAGAAGAATTATGCCACTCACGATTTAGAGCTAGCAGCAATCATCCACACCTTGAGGAAATGGAGACATTACCTCATGGGCAAGAGATTCAAGTTGAGAACAGACCATAACAGTCTGAATTATTTATTTGATCAGCCGACCTTAAATTCCAGACAAATCAGATGGTTGGAGTTTCTGTGCGAATATGACTTTGATATCAAGCATATCAAAGGGAAAGAAAATAAGGTGGTTGATGCACTCAGCAGAACGAATTACATGCTATAGCCATTAGCATGTACCAGACTGAGATGAAAGACAGAATTTTGGAAGCTGCAAATGTTGATTTGCATTACAAAAATCTTGTAGCAAAGCTACAGCAGCGTGAGAGACCACAGACCAAGGAAAGTTACACCTTGGGAACTAATGGTTTACTTCTGTATAAGAACAAAGTGTATGTACCCAATGTCCGAGAGTTGAAGCTGGAAATTCTAAAGGAGATGCATAACATGGCTTATGCTAGACATCCTGGATATCAGAAGATTGTGGCAGCAGTCAAAAGCCATTATTTTTGGCCGGGTTTGAAGAAAGAAATCGTTGAATACGTCGCCAAATGTATGGAGTGCCAGAAGGTTAAGGCGGAGCATAGGCACCCAGCAGGGTTGCTGCAGCCTTTACCTATTCCTGAATGGAAATGGGACATGGTAACAATGGATTTTATCACAGGACTACCTAGAAGAAGCAAGCAGCATGATTCAATCATGGTGGTGGTGGACAAGCTTACTAAAGTTGCCCATTTTATTCCACTGAAAACCACCCACTGGGCAGCAGATGTTGCTGATATTTTCTTAAAAGAAGTTGCATGCTTGCATGGAATTCCTAAGACAATTGTGTCTGATAGGGACCCAAAATTCACTTCGAATTTCTGGAAAGGATTGTTCAAAGGATTTGGAACGAATCTGAACTTTAGTACAGCGTATCATCTCGAGTCTGATGGACAGACAGAGAGAGTGAACGGAGTAATAGAAGACATGCTGAGAATGTATGTGATGGATAAACCATCAAGGTGGGAAGACTACCTACATTTGGTAGAATTCGCCTACAATAATGGGTAGCATGCATCATTGAATATGAGCCCATTCAAAGCGCTTTATGGAAGAAAGTGCAACACTCCAGTGAGCTGGGATAATCCAGCTAACAGAGTAGTAGTTGGGCCTGAACTTCTCAAAGAGATGGAAGACCAAATGATAAGAATTAAACATAATCTAAAAGATGCCCAGGACAGGCAGAAAAGTTACGCTGATAGTAACAGAAACCACAGAGAATTCAAAGTGGGTGATCATGTTTTCCTGAAAGTGAAAACTAACAGGAGTTCCCTGAGGCTGGGAAGTTGCGCCAAGTTTGCAGCAAGATTTTGTGGGCCATTTGAGATCCTAGAAAGGATTGGGCCAGTTGCATACATGCTTGCATTACCTGCATCTATGACTGTACATAATGTGTTTCATGTTTCACTTCTTAAGAAATATGTACCTGATGCTAATCATAT
>ML824719.1:40891-99965 GCA_009831015.1 Picea engelmannii | reverse complement strand
TTCAGCATGCTTATAATCGAGCTAAGCACTCTTCAACTCAAACGTCACCATTTGAAGCATGTTTTGGCTATTTGCCCAAATCTCCTTTAGATTTTATCTTTGGGAAGGATATTTCTATTGATGGTCAATATGACATTGATAGGGCAGAAAAGTTTATTGAACAAATTCAGTCGATACATCAAATGGTGCGAGAGCAGTTGGAAAAGAGTCAAGCCAAGTACAAGACGAGACATGACAAGCATCGTGTTGATCACAGTTTCCAAATTGGAGATGAAGTTTGGATTTACATAAGTAAGGAGAGGCTTAAAGGAGAAGGTAAAAAATTGAAACCGATTCGATATGGTCCTTTCAAGATTATCGACAAGATTGGTAACAATGATTTTCATTTAGATTTGCCTCCTTATATGCAAATGTATGCAGTTGTTAATGTTGAGAATTTGAAATTGTATGAGCCTCCTTTGATTGATGATCAAGGAGAGCATGTTCAGATTCCTTCTATAGATGATTTCTCCCCAGAATATCTTACAGAACTGCATGAATACACCATCCTTGACAGGAGAATGTGAACTTCAAAACGAGGTAATGTGGAGTATCTTCAAGTTGGTCTTAAAGGTACAAATCCAAGAAAAGCCAAGTGGATTGAGGTTGGAAAGGTGAGGGAGATATACCCTCATCTTCAGATAGACTGAAAATAGTCTTTTGTAGGTCCAAAAGCTTTCCAATGGGGAGGTGTGATCAGGGGATCAAATTTTGCTCAAAAATTCAAAGTGCTTGGAATCACTTCAAATCGAATGGGAGCGTAGGCCTCGTCGTTAAAAACCCAACGCAACTCATTTGGGTTCAAACAGACGTCAGGAGTGAGAGATATCACGTTCTGTTTAAAATGACAAACATTCAAAAAAGGGGTGTTGACTGTACAGTTCATACGGACGCTGACATGGAAGGTCGTACGACACGTGGCAAGCATCTATTTGCATAGTTGGTAGGTGACATGGCTTGTTTGCAATGAATGGAATGGCAACACGTGGCCCAATCAATGGCCGCCACATGTCCCCTATTTATTAGTTTAAAATTTATTTGGAGTCCACCGGATTTGACCCCGTGACCTCCACCCGCATGCAAAGATTTGGCAAAGACCACCAACCAACGTGCCACCATAGTGTTTCTTAACACTATATGGTGCGGATTTTATTTGAATTAAAATGTTGTAAGTTTGGGCGGGGGGTCGAGTTGGGGCCTAGCCCCAGCCCGTGGTTATGTTATATTGTAATATGGCCACGGTTTAAAACCTTTGCGCGCACATTCAAAACTAAACCCCGGTCGTATGTGTTGTAATATGACCACAGACGTGCGTATGTGTTTTAACATAGCCCTTTTAATATAGCCCACGATCACATATTTGTTTCCATATGACCATTGACGCGGGCACGCGGGTATGCGTTTGGTTTGGATTTAAATTCGGTTCAAACGGTTATGGCCCTTACTTTTAAACGCGCGATCACATGGGTCATATGACCTTTCCCTTGACAGTTAGGGGCTAGGTGCGCCCATAACCGTCCTACAGTTTGCACAATTCACGCGGTTGCGCCCGGTGCTAAGTTTTTACGCTTAAATATGTGTGTGGGCTAGGTTGAGCCAACAAGGGTGCGTTTTGTAGATGCAGAGACAACAAGTTTGAAGGGGGGACTTCCAGGAAGCTTATCTTCTTCAATGTTTGGCCAAACGAGGTGCCGAAAAAGCCCAGCTAGGGGTTTTTGGACGTTCTGAATCCATTGGAGCAGTCTATTTGGCATTTTGAGCATTGTAAAGCACATTTTTTAGCACTTTGAGAAAATAATACAAATGATCCATTGGAAGTTGGATCGATGTAGCCCAAGAGAGGGGTGAACTCCATTATCATTTGTTGTGTTATGTGTTTTCTGTTCACTGATTATGATGTTGTTTATATGCATCTTGAATGAGTAAATCCTATTAAATTTGTGTTGCAAAGTTGATCCATTTGCATTTTAACACATAAAATTTTAACTTGCAAATATTTTCAAGAATACAAGTCTTCTTCATTTTTAGATCAGGGCTATCATATGCCTAAAACGGAGATCGTATGAAAAAGTTACGAACCTGGAAAGTTGATGTACTAACTTATCCAAACGGGGCCCACATGACTTTTGGTGCTTCATCTCCTAGGGTTAGGTTTTTGGATGTCTAAAGTTTTTTGCATTCCTGTTTATTGTAAAAAGGCCTTCAGAGCCTCATTGTAATTATATTCTTGCGAATGAGCACAGTCGTCACATCTCTTCTTAGAGATAAGATGCCACCATTCCAGCAAGCTTGTTTCCGCTGCATTTTACAGTTTTAGCTTATTTCCTTATTGAACAGAAAACCATTTTTACTGTATCTTTGTTATTTTTTGTTAAGAACCTATTAATAATCTGTAGTCATTTTGTTCTTCTCATAAATCCAGATCAGTGGTATCAGAGTGGTCTTCTCCTTGTCATCTTAATACATGTCCCTAACGAGGTCGAAGTACAAAGAGTTGGGTCTCGAGCTTGTTTCTCTTGAGGACAAAATCTATCGCACGCCCAAGAGACCTCTCATGGCAGGAGAAAAGAAAGATGACTGGACAGGAGATCCTTTCAAACTGTTGATTGAGGAATCCCTCATGAAATAAAGGAATGAAATGATGGATAGTTTCACGCAAATCCTTCGACGACTACCAACAGGCGACGCATCTTCTTCGAGCGGAGGCATCACCCCCTTCAAGGTACAAATAAACTTTGATATTCCTATATTTGAAGGTCATATAGACGCAGATGTTGTAGACAAGTGGTTGAATCTACTAGAAGGGTATTTTTCTGTCCATAACTTTTCGAATAGAGAAAATATTACTTTTGCACTCCTCAAAGCCATTCCCTGTGTCAAATATTGGTGGGAAACTTTCTGTGAGCAAAAGAAAACAGAGGAACCTTCATTATTTACAATCACGACCACCTGGGAATCCTTCAGGGATGTTATTAAGGAAAAATACTACCATGTCGGAAGTTATGACAACTTGTATACCAAATGGACCACACTATGGCAAGAAAGAGACCAAGTAGTGCCATATTTCAAAAATATCTTCCATACCTTGCACACCAAGATGGGTATCAAATATTCAGAGTGACATCTGGTGCTCAAGTATCGCATAGCTCTGCATAGATACATCCATACCGAAATGAAATTTCTGGACATCTCATCCTTGGGCACGGCCTACCAATATGACATCAAAATCGAGCAGAAGCTCAAACAAAAGATGTGGCAATTTGGGCTTGGGAACCCCTCACAACAAAATCAAGGAAAGGGCAGCCCCAACCCACAGAACAAAGGAAACAACAAATATGGACAGTATCAGGACAACCAGTCCAACTCGCAAGCATATAAGGACACTGAAAAGACAAAGAAATATACCAGGAAGTGGTGTGACTTCCATAAGAGCCCTTGGAATAACACTATTGATTGACGCTCAAAGAAGTCGTTGGTGGCCAAAGTGAAATCCTATGAATCAGATGTGAGTTCTGACTCTGAGCCAGAACCATAAAGGGGAAGACAAATCATTGACGCGGACTGGCCAAGATCCAAGTCATTAGTGACTGGCCAGCCCCAACCACACTCACTGAGCTTCGGAGATTCTTGGGCCTTGCCAATTTCTACCACAGGTTCATGTTGGGATTCTCCCATATTGCATTGGACCTCAGCCAAATAACCAGGGGTGGTGGTAAGGTAAAATTTGTGTGGGTTTGGTCCCAACAACAAGCATTCGATGATTTGAAGCAGCGCTTGTGCTCAACCCCAGTACTTTCACTACCATACCTACAAAAACCCTTTGAGATTGAGACAGGTGCCTTAGACTATGTTGTGGGAATCATTCTCACTCAGCACAGCCACCTCGTTCCCTATCGTAGTGAGACACTATCAGATGATGTTTGTAAGTACCCTACTTACGAAAAAGAAATGCACTCCATTGTGCAAGCCTGCTGCTAGTGGAGACATTACACTCTTGGAAAGGAGACATTCATCCACACCGATCATAAGCCACTGCAGTTCATGCAGACACAAGGAAAGTTGTAGAATGACTGCCATCAAAAGTGGTCTACATACTTGTAGCAATTCTACCTCAACATCAAGTATAAAATAGGAAGCACCAATTGCATCGTTGATTACCTCAGTAGACCACCAGTCGCGACACTACCCACGGTGCTAGACTCTTGCGGCCATGAGACCTATGGATGGCCCCAACTCTATGAGACAGACCTGGACTTCATCACCACCTACCAAATGTTGGGTGAAAACGTAGTTGTTGCTAATTTCCATCTTCAATATGGGTTGTTGTGTCGTCTAGGCCATATTTTTGTTCCATCAAGCGAGCGAGTGAAGCTGATCTAGAAATCCCACTACAGTCGGGTGGCAAGACACTTCGATGTCAAAAAGACAGTGGTGATGCTACAGAAACATTTCTACTGGCCGAAACTTCGACAAGAGGTCAGCAAGTATATCAGGTCATGCATTGCCTGCTCTATTTCCAAACCAAACACTAAGAAACAGGGATTGTACACCCCTCTTCCTACTCCTGAAAGTCCATGGGAATACATCTCAATGGACTACATGTCGAGCCTCCTATCCACCAAGTAGAGAAATGACTGTGTTTTTGTGGTTGTTGATCTCTTTTCTAAAATGGTGATTTGAGTTTCCTGCAAGAAGAGCATTACAACAAAGACCACTGCCAATATATTATTTGAACAAGTCTGGGTACATTTTGTAATCCCACAAACCATTGTCTCAGATCGAGACATTCAATTTCTCAGCACATTCTGGTCAAGCCTCTGGTCACTACTGGACACCAAGCTCACCAAATCCATTGCCTTCCACCCCCAGATAGATGGCCAAACCGAGGTTGTAAATCAAATGATTGTGCATATCCTTCGCATGTATAATTCAAAGCACCCTCACACATGGGATAAGAACCTTCCCTATATTCACCATAGCTACAATCGATCCCCGCATAGCTCAATCGGCCACAGCCCCTTGCAGGTGGGGTTGGAATTCCAACCATTGGGTCCCATAGATGTTACACTTCCCCTTGCGGTCACCTCGAACGACTCATCTCCTGCTCCAACTGAAGATGACAAAGCCACTTGGTTCATTGAGTGGATCCAGAACATCCGCCAATAGGTTCATGATATCCTACAGAATTCCAATGACAAGTACAAGCAGCGCCATGATCAACATCGAGTGCCACATAAGTTTCAGGTGGGCAACAAAGTTTGGTTGCACTTGCAGAAAGAACGCCTTACAGGACCCCATCAGAAGCTTCTCTCACTCTGTTATGGGTCATACACCATCACCAAGTCTGTGGGGGAATATGATTTTGAGCTCAACATTCATCATTTCCTTGGCCTGCACCCAGTGTTCAACGTGGATCCCCTTCACCCTTATTTCCCACCATTATTGGACACCTCAGAAGTAGCAGAACATATGACACCAAAAAATCTCAACCCCGACTACATACAATAGGCATCCAATGATCAGATTGCGGACACACATATCAAGGGCAATCGACAGCAAAGGATCCAACTTTATCAAGTCGTCAAAGCAGGGCAACTCCTGCACCAAGGCAAGTGGCTCACCCGAGGCCAAATTGAGCATAAATTTCCTCATCTGATGGGGGAACTCAACGCAATGGAGACCATTTCTTCCTAAGGAAGGACTATTGATCTAGGTGGATATCTGTGGCCACCCAACTTTCCAACTGGCTCAAAACAGTTTTCTGGCAATTTTGGTAATTTACTATTTTTAGCAGTCTTTCACTTACGGAGCCGTTTTGAGGCCCTAAATGATGTTTTTTGGGAAAACAGGGAGAAATATAACAATTCCTTTGTTATTTTCCCCAAAATGAATCTCCTCTACAATACCACTCCAACAGGCTATCATACGCCTAAAACGACGATCGTATGCAAAATTTATGACCCTGGGAAGTTGATGTACTAACTTACCCAAACGGGGTCCACGTGACTTTTGGCGCTTCATCTCCTAGGGTTAGGATTTTTTATGTCTAAGGTTTTGTAATTCCTGTTTATTGTAAAAATTCCTTCAAATCATCATTGTAATCATCTTCTTATGAATGAGCGCACCCATGACATCTCTTCTCAGAGATAAGTCGCCACCATTCTAGCAAGCTTGTTTCCGCTGCATTTTATAGTTTCAAATTATTTCCTTATTGAATAGAAACCAGTTTTATTGTATCTCTGTTATTTTGTGTTAAGAACCTGTTAATAATCTGTAGTCATTCGTTCTTCTCATAAAATCTGGATCAATGGTATCAGAGCGTTCAGCTCCTTATCATCTTAATGCATGTCCCCAATGAGGTCGGAGTACAAAGAGTTGGGTCTCAAGCTTGTTTCTCTTGACGAGAAAATCTCTCGCATGCCCAAGCGACCTCTCATGGCAGGAGAAAAGAAATATGATGGGACAGGATATCCTTTCAAACTTTTTATTGAGGAATCCCTCACGTAACAAGGGAACAAGATGATGGATAGCTTCACGCAAATCCTTCGGCGGCTACCAACAGGTGACACATCTTCTTCGAGCGGAGGCATCGCCCCTTCAAGGTACAAATAAACTTAGATATTCCTATATTTGAAGGTTAGATCAACACAGATGTTGTAGACAAGTGGTTGAATCTACTAGAAGGGTATTTTTATGTCCATAACTTTTCGAATAGAGAAAAGATTACTTTTGCGCTCCTCAAAGTCGTTCCCCATGTCAAAGATTGGTGGGAAACTTTATGTGAGAAAAAGGAAACAGAGGAAACCTCATTATTTACAGTCACAGCCACCTAGGAATCCTTCAGGGATGCTATTAAGGAACAATACTACCCTATCATAAGTTATGACGACTTGTATACCAAATGGACCACACTGCGGAAAGAAAGAGACCAAGAAGTGTCAGATTTCACAAATATCTTCCATACCTTGTGCACCAAGCTAGGTATCAAAGATTTGGAGTGGCATTTGGTGCTCAAGTATCACGAGGCTCTGCATAGATACATCTAGACTGAAATGGAATTTATGGACATCTCATCCTTGGGCGCGGCCTACCGATATGCCCTCAAAACCGAGCAGAAGCTAAAAAAAAACACATAACAATTTGGGCCTGGGAACCCCTCACAACAAAATCCAAGAAAGGGTGGTCCCAACCCACAGAACAAAGGATAGAGAAAATATGGACAGTATCAATACAACCAGTCCAAGCCGCAAGCAAAGAAGGACACCAGAAAGACAAATAAAGATACTGAAAAGTGGTGCGACTTCCATAAGAACCCTTGTCATAACACTGCTGAATGTCGCTCAAAGCAGTCGTTGTTGGCCAAAGTGAAAGCCTCTAAATTAGATGCGCGTTCTGACTCTGAGTCAGAACCAGAAAGGGGAAGAAGAATCATTGACATGGAACCCAGTTCCACCATTGCTACCACCAAGCTCCAGCCTGGTGAACCAGACAAGCTAGAAGAAGGAGAGTGCCTCTTCCATTCACAGATGTGCGTAAAAGGGACCCCGTTGCACTTCATCATTAATAGCGGTATCTAGAAGAACCTCATCTCAGCAGAGGTCGTCAAGCGGTTGGCCCTACCAACAACATTTCACCCACAAACCTACACCATTGGATGGCTCCACCAAGGAAGAGATCTTTGTGTTAGCCAACAGTGTCGACTGTCGTATGACATCAATCCCTTCAAAGACAAGGTATTGTGTGATGCTTATACTCTCGAAGTTTGTGATGTTATTTTGGGCCAACTTTATTTATGGAAACATCATGTTGTATATGAGTCTAGGCCTTGTAGTGTTATTATTACTTTGAACAGGAAATTCTACAGGATACTCGAGGCAGACCCACCTAGTGTTATTTCCTTGATCTCTGCTAAGAAATGTAGGAAGGTCATCTCTTAGATGAGGAAGTTTGTCTTCTTCATGATTCTCTCAAAATAAGCAAAAGATCGTAGCCACGTCTAGGGTCTCTGTGGATGACCTCTCAACACATCAAAAGCAAGTAGATAATGTCATGGAGGAATAATCAGATATATTCTCCTCACCTATCGAGGTACCTATACACTGCCAGGTCAAGCACCCCATCGATATAACCCCCATCACACCACTGCCCAATGGGCTAGTCTATCACCTCTCTCTATTATAGAATGAGGATATCAAGTGACAGATCAAGAAATGCTCCTCAAGGAGCACATCTATCCCATCTCATCACCTTGCAAGAGCCCAATCATGTTGGTACAGAAGAAAGATGGAACCTAGCAACTCTGCATTGATTATCGAGCTCTGAAGAAAAACACAGTCAGAAACTAGTACCTGATTCTTCGAATCGATGACTTCCTTGATCAGCGCACGGGGGCCAAATACTTTAATAAGATTGATTCATGTTCGGATTCTCCCATATTGTGTGGGCCCTCAGCCAAATAACCAGGGGTGTTGGTAAGGATAAATTTGCATGGGCACGGTCCCAACAACAAGCATTCGATGATTTGAAGTAGCACTTGTGCTCAGCCCCAGTACTTTCACTACCAGACCTACAACAACCCTTTGAGATCGAGATAGATGCTTCAGACTATGCTGTGGGCGTCGTTCTCACTCAGCACATCCACCTCGTGGCCTATCATAGTGAGACACTATCAAATGATGTTCATAAGTACCCTACTTACAACAAATAAATGTACTCCATTGTGCAAGCCTGCCGCCAGTGAAGACATTACATTCTTAGGAAGGAGACAGTCATCCAAATCAATCATAATCCACTGCATTTCATGCAGACACAAGGAAAATTTCAGAATGACCGCCATCAAAAGTGGTCCACGTACTTGAAGAAATTCCACCTCAACATCAAGTATAAAACAGGAAGCACCAATCGCGTCGTTGATTGCCTCAGCAGACCGCTAGTCGCAGCACTCGCCAAAGTGATAGACTCTTGTGGCCATGAGACCTCTCGATGGCCCCAACTCTATGAGATGGACCCAAACTTCGCCACCACCTACCAAATGTTGGGTGCAAACGCAGTTGTCGATAATTTTCATCTTCAGGATGGGTTGTTGTGTCGTCTGGGCCATATATGTCTTCCATCAAGAGAGTGAGCGAAGATGATCTGGGAAGCCCACTACAGTCGATTTGTAGGACACTTCGACATTGAAAATATAGTGGCGATGCTATAGAAACATTTCTACATGTCAAAACTTCGACAAGAGATCAGCAAGTATATTAGGTCCTCCACTGCCTCCACTATTTCCAAACCGACCACTAAGAAACAGGGCCTATACACCCATATTCCTACTCCTGACAGGCCATGGGAATCCATCTCAATGGAATACATGTCGAGCCTCCCATCCACCAAGAGGGGAAATGACTGTGTTTTTTTTGTTGTTGATCGCTTTTCTAAAATGGCGATTTTGGTTGCCTGCAATAAGAGCATCACAGAAGAGGCAACTGCCAAGCTCTTCTTTGAACGAGTCTGGGTACATTTTGGAATCCCACAAACCATTGTCTCATATCGGGGCAGTCGATTTATCAACACATTTTGGTCAAGCCTCTAGTCATTGTTGGACACCAAGCTCACCAAATCCACGGCCTTCCACCCCCATACAGATGGCCAAACCGAGGTCGTAAATCGAATTATTGTGCATATCCTTCACATGTATAATTCAAATCACCCTTGCACATGGGATGAGAGCCTTCCCTATGTCCAGCATAGATACAATCGATCCCTTCATATCTCAACTAGACACAACCCCTTTTAGGTGGGGTTGGGATTCCAACCATTGGGTCCCATAAATGTTGCACTTCCCCTTGTGGTCACCTCAACCGACTCATGTCCTGCTCCAACTGAAGCTAAAAAATCCACCCAATTCATTGAGAGGATCCATCACATCCTCCAACATGTTCAAGATATCCTACAGAAGTCCAATGACAAGTACAAGCAGTGCTATGATCAACATCAGGTGCCACATAAGTTTCAGGTGGGCGACAAAGTTTGGTTGCACTTATAAAAACAACGCCTTACAGGACTCCATCGGAAGCTTCACCCACTCCATTATGGTCATAAACCATCACCAAGGTCTTGGGGAATAATTATTTTGAGCTCTGCATTCCTCCTTTCCTTGGCCTGCACCCAGTGTTCAATGTGGATCTCCTTCGCCCTTATTTCCCACCATTATTGGACACCTTAGAAGTAGCAGAACAACTGACACCAACAGATCTCAACCTCTACTGCATACAATAGGCATCTAGTGATCATATTTTCGACACAAATATCAAGGGTACTCGACAGCAAAGGATCCATCTTTATTGAGTCATCAAAGCAGGGCAACTCCTGCACCAAGGCAAGTGGCTCACACGGGGCCAAATTCAGCAGAAATTTCCTCATCTGATGGGGGAACTCAACGCAATGGATACCATTGCTTCCTAAGGAGGGATGATTGATCCAGGTGGATATAGGTGGCCACCCACCTTTTCCAACTGGCTCAAAACAATTTTCTGGCAATTTTGGTAATTTACTACTTTTAGCATTTTTTCACTTCTGGGGCCGTTTTGAGGCCCTAAACGATGTTTTTTGGGGCAAAGAGAAGAAATATCTAAATTTCTTTCATATAAACCCAAAAATGAATCTCCTGGATGATACCTTTCCAACGGGCTATCATACGCCTAAAACGGAGATAATATGCAAAAGTTATAACCCCGGGAATTTAATGTACTAACTTACCCAAACGAGGCCCACATGACTTTTGGCGCTTCATCTCCTAGGGTTAGGTTTTTTGATGTCTAAGTTTTTTTACATTCCTTTTTATTGTAAACATTCCTTCAAAGCCTCATTGTAATCATCTTCTTGTGAATGAGCGCAGCCATCACATCTCTTCTCAGAGACAAGCCGCCACCATTCCAGCAAGCTTGTTTCCGCTGCATTTTACAGTTTCATCTTATTTCCTTATTGAACAGAAAACAAGTTTTATTGTATCTCTGTTATTTTTTGTTAAGAACCTGTTAATGATCTGTAGTCATTTCATTATGCTCATAAAATCCGGATTAGTGGTATCAGAGCGGTCTTCTCCTTGTCATCTTAATGCATGTCCCCAACAAGGTCGGAGTACAAAGAGTTGGGTCTCGAGCTTGTTTCTCTTGAGGAAAAAATCTCTCGCACACCCAAGCGACTTATCATGGTAGGAGAAAATAAATATGATGGGACAGGAGATCCTTTCAAACTGTTAATTGAGGAATCCTTCATGCAACAAAGGAACGAGATGATGGATAGTTTTGCGCAAATCCTTCGGTGGATACCAACAGGCGACGCATCTTCTTCAAGTGGAGGCGTCACCCCCTTCAAGGTACAAATAAAATTTGATATTCCTATATTTGAAGGTGAGATAGACGCAGATGTTGTAGACAAGTGGTTGAATCTTCTAAAAGGGTATTTTTCTGTCCATAACTTTTCGAATAGAGAAAATATTACTTTTGCGCCCCTCAAAGTCGTTCCCCATGTCAAAGATTGGTGGGAAACTTTCTCTGAGCAAAAGGAAACAGAGGAACCTTCATTATTTACAGTCACGGCCACCTGGGAATCCTTCATGGATGCTATTAAGGAACAATACTACCCTATCAGAAGTTATGACAACTTGTATACCAAATGGACCACACTACGGCAAGAAAGAGACCAAGTAGTGCCAGCTTTCACAAATATCTTCCATACCTTGTGCACCAAGTTGGGTATCAAATATTCAGAGTGACATCTGGTGCTCAATTATCGTGGGGTTCTGCATAGATACATCCAAACCAAAATGTAATTTATGGACATCTCATGCTTGGGCGCAACCTACCGATATGTTGTCAAAATCGAGCAGAAGCTCAAACAAAAGATGCAGAAATTTGGGCCTAGGAACCCCTCACAATAAAAGACAGGAAAAGGTGGCCCCAACCCATAGAACAAAGGACAGAGAAAATATGGGCAGTATCGGGACAACCAGTCCAAGCTGCAAGAAAAGAAGGACACCGGAAAGACAAAGAAATATACCGAGAAGTGGTGTGTCTTCCATAAGATCCCTTGGCATAACATTGTTGACTACCGCTCAAAGAAGTCATTGGTGGCCGAAGTGAAAGCCTCTGAATAAGATGTGGGTTCTGAGTCTGAGCCAGAACTAGAAATGGGAAGACAGATCATTGAAGTGAAACCCAGTGCCACCGTTTCTACCACCAAGCTCCAACCTGGTGAACCAAACGAGCCAGAAGAAGGAGAGCACCTCTTTCATTCACAGATGTGGGTAAAAGGAACCCCGCTGCACTTCATCGTTGATCGTGGTAGTCAGAAGAACCTCATCTTAACAGAGGTCGAAAAGTAGTTGGCCCCGTCGACAACATCGCACCCACAACCCTACACCATTGGATGGCTTCGCCAAGGAATTGATCTCCGCATCATCCAACAGTGTCGATTGTCATATGGCATCAAGCCCTTCAAAGACGAGGTATTGTGTGATGTTTCTCCTCTCAAAGTTTGTGATGTTATTTTGGGCCATCCTTATTTATGGAAATGTCATGTTGTATATGATTCTAGGCCTTGTAGTTTTATTATTACTTTGAACATGAAATTGTACAGGATACCCGAGGCAGTCCCACCTAGTGCTATTTCCTTGATCTATGCTAAGAAATGTAGGAAGGTCATCTCTCATATGGGGAAGTTTGAATTCTTCATGATTCGCTCTCAGAATAATTGAAATATCACATCCACATCCAGGGTCTCTACGGTCGACCTCCCCACACAACATAAGCAAGTAGATAAGGTCATGGAAGAATAGTCAAATATCTTCTCTTCACCTACCGGGGTACCTCTGCACTTTCAGTTCAAGCACCCCATCAATCTGACCCCTGACGCACCGCTGTCCAATGGGCCAGTCCATCATCACTCTCTATTAGAGAATGAGGAGATCAAGCAATAGATCTAAGAACTGCTCCACAAGGGGCACATATGTCCTAGCTCATCACCTTGTGGGAGCCCAATCGTGCTGGTACAGAAGAAATATGGAACCTGGAGACTCTACATTGATTATCGAGCTCTGAATAAAATCATAGTCAGAAACCAGTACCCCATTCCCTGAATCAACGACCTCCTTGATCAACTCACGAGGTCAAATACTTCAGTAATATTTATCTGAAGTCTGGCTACCACCAAGTCCCAATAGACCAGACATATGTATGGAAGACCGCATTCAAGTCAAAGGAAGTCCTTTTTGAATGGTTGGTCATGCCTTTTGGTTTGACAAATGCACCAGCCACGTTCATGAGGATGATGGATGATGTCCTGCAACCATTCACCAATACTTTTTTAGTGGTGTATCTGGATGACATTCTCATTTATAGCAAGACTTAGGCTGAACACTTGCACCATATTCAGCGGGTTCTGCACACCCTCCGACAGCACAAACTATACGCCAACTTTGAAAAATGCTCCTTCAGAATGGATAGGGTCCATTACCTGGGCTACATAGTTGATAAGCATGGCATACATGTGGATCCATCCAAGATTCAAGTCATCCTTGATCGGCCAGCCCCAACCACACTCACTCAGCTTCAAATCTTCTTGGGCCTTGCCAATTTCTACCGCAGGTTCGTGTTCAGATTCTCCCATATTGCATGGGCCCTCAACCAAATAACCAAGGGTGGTGGTAAGGAGAAATTTTCTTGGGATTGGTCCCAACAACAAGCGTTCGATGATTTGAAGAAGCGCTTATGCTCAGCCCCGGTACTTTCATTACCATACCTGCAGCAACCCTTTGAGATCGAGACAAATGCTTCAGACTATGTTGTGGGCATCGTTCTCACTCAGCACGACCACCTCGTGGCCTATCACAGTGATACACTATCATATGTTGTCTGTAAGTACCCTACTTACAACAAAGAAATGTACTCCATTGTGCAAGCCTACCATCAGGGGAGACATTACATTCTTGGGAAGGAGACAGTCATCTACACCGACCATAAGCCACTACAGTTCATGCAGACACAAGGAAAATTGCAGAATGACCACCATCAAAAGTGGTCCACATACTTGCAACAAATCCACCTCAACATCAAGTATAAAATAGGAAGCATAAAGCGCGTCGTTGATTGCCTTAGTAGACCACCAGTCATGGCACTCACCATGGTGCTAGAATCATGTGGCCATTAGACCTATGGATGGCCCCAACTCTATGAGACAGACCCGGACTTCGCCACCACCTACCAAATGTTGGGTGCAAACGCAGTTGTCGATAATTTCCATCTTCAGGATGGGTTGTTGTGTCATCTGGGCCATATCTTTGTTCCATCAAGTGAGTGAGCAAAGATGATCTGGGAAGCCCACTACAGTTGGATGGCAATACACTTCACCATCGAAAAGACAGTGGCGATGCTAAAGAAACATTTCTACTGGTCGAAACTTTGACATGAGGTTAGCAAGTATATCAAGTCCTGCACTGTCTGTGCTATGTCCAAACTGACCACTAGGAAACAGGGCCTGTACACCCCCCTTCCTACTCTTGACAGGCCATGGAAATCCATCTCAATGGACTACATGTTGAGCCTCCCATCCACCAAGCAGGGAAATGACTATGTTTTTGTGGTTATTGATCACTTTTCTAAAATGGCAATTCTTATTGTCTACAAGAAGAGCATCATAGCAGAGGCCACTGCCAAGATCTTCTTTGAACGATTCTGGGTACATTTTGGAATCCCACAAACCATTGTCTCAGATCGAGACAGTCAATTTATCAACACATTCTGGTCTAGCCTCTAGTCACTATTGGACACCAAGCTCACCAAATCCGCGGCCTTCCACCCCCAAACAGATGGCCAAATCGAGGTCGTAAATTGAATGATTGTGTATATCCTTCGCACGTATAATTAAAATCACCCTCGCACATGGGATGAGAGCCTTCCCTATGTCCAGCATAGCTACAATCGAGCCCTGCATAGCTCAACCGGCCACATCCCCTTTCAGGTGGGGTTGGGATTCCAACCATTGGGTCCCATAGATGTTGCACTTCCCCTTGCGGTCACCTCAACCAACTCATATCCTACTCCAACTGAAGCTGACAAAGCCACCCAGTTCATTGAGTGGATCCAGCACATCCACCAACAGGTTCTAGATATCCTATAGAATTCCAATGAAAAGTACAAGCAGCGCTATGATCAACATTGGGTGCCACATAAGTTTCAGGTGGGAAACAAATTTTGGTTGCACTTATAGAAAAAACGCCTTACAAGACCCCATAGAAATCTTCTCCCACTCTATTATGGGTCGTACACCATCACCAAGGTCTTGGGGGATAATTCTTTTGATCTCAACATTCTTCTTTCCTTGGCCTGCACCCAGTGTTCAACATGGATCTCCTTCGCCCTTATTTGCCACCATTATTGGACACCTCAGAAGTAGCAGAACAGCTGACACCAACAGAGCTCAACCCCGACTACATACAACAGGAATCTAGTGATCATATTGTGGACACATAGATCAAGGGCACTCGATATCAAAGGATCCAGCTTTATCGAGTCGTCAAAGCAGGGCAGCTCTTGCACCAAGGCAAGTGGCTCACCCGGGGCCAAATTCATCAGAAATTTTCTCATCTGATGGGGGAAATCAACGCAATGGATACCATTTCTTCCTAATGAGGGAGGATTGATCCAGGTGGATATCGGTGGCCACCCACCTTTTCCAACTGACTCAAAACAATTTTCTGGCAATTTTGTTAATTTACTATTTTTAGCAATTTTTCACTTTCGGAGCTGTTTTGAGGCCCTAAATGATGTTTTTTGGGAAAACGGGGAAAATATATATATTTTCCTTTGTTATTTCCCCTAAAATTATTCTCCTCTATGATACCTTTCCAATGGGCTATCATACGCCTAAAACGGAGATTGTATGCAAAAGTTACGACCCCGGGAAGTTGATGTACTAACTTACCCAAACGGGGCCCACATGAATTTTGGTGCTTCATCTCCTAGCGTTAGGTTTTTTTATTTCTAAGGTTTTTGGAATTCCTAGTTATTGTAAAAGGTCCTTTAGAGCCTCATTGTAATCATCTTCATGTGAATGAGTGCAGCCATCACATCTCTTCTCAGAGATAAGTCGCCATCATTCCAACAAGCTTGTTTTCGCTGCATTTTACAGTTTTAGCGTATTTCCTTATTGAATAGAAAACTAGTTTTATTGTATATTTGTTATTTTGTGTTAAGAACCTATTAATAATCTGTATTCATTTCGTTCTACTCATAAAATCTGGATCAATCTTTCAACGTTCAGAAGTGAATTCAAATATTTAAAAAAAAAAAAAGTGCAATATTGGTGCCTGCATGCGCATGCAAGATCATGAGCACCCCAATATGCTAGTAATTTCTAAGTTCATGATCACATAGCTCATGTTAAGGTCATGCTAATATCATGTGAACTTCACCTATAGTTTTCATCATCACAAGAGGTTGCATAGAATTATAGTTACAGGTGAAACTTCATCCAAATTAAGGTCACGATCATCTAATTGTATGCAGTCTCAGTGAATTAAAGTTCAAGAATCAGCTCGTCACTCATTTTTCGCACTGGATGAAATTGAAACATCTTGGAATTACTTTCTATAATATGTGGGTTCACTAAATCAAGAAAATAAACCTGATACAAAGATTGATGATAAAGGAGATGAAGATGATACAAAAGATAAGGTTTCCCCTGAAGCTAGTATCTCATCAAAGGCATCACAACAAGATGCAAGCACAAAAGGGCTCCAAAAACTAAAGGTACCCATCGAGTGCAAATAGTTCAGCTACAACAAAGAAAAGAGAGAAGGAGGGAAGCAAGGTTTGTATCAAACAACAAGAGGAACAAGTTACTCCACCAGGCCCATTGTCACCTGAGCATTCAGAAGACAAGGTTGTGAACTCCACCATGCAGCAGGACAAAATTCCCAAGAAAAAAAAACAAGGCGACAAAGGAAAACTAAACAACACAGTCCCAATATTGTTGTTGTGAAATTTGTGCCTATGGAAACCTTGATTAAGGAATCCCATGAAGCCAAGAAAAATAGAAAGAGAAAAGGGAAACAAGACCCTGAAATGTTCATTAAGCCTAAAAAAACTTGAATTATCATGCCATTTCCCGGAAGAAACGTGTGTTATCAATTGAAAATTTGAAAGACAGAGTATTTGAAAAATAAGAAAATGATCATATTCACTTCCATATCTCAATCTTTTTGCAAATTCGATCCTCTTTTCCGAGCATAATTTCAGATCAACATTCACCAGAAACAATCTAGCAACTCTATATTCATAAGGGTCAATCAAGGGTCGATTCTAGATTTATATGTCGATAAAATAACATCCAGAGATATCATTTCATGATTAAATAGAGACAGAGCACATTCAAAGAAAGGATTTCTAAGGCATTGCCAGAAATTCACAAAATGCTCTAGTTTTTTTCATGTTTTTGTCATTCTCATTCGACACACCTCCCGAACAAATGGAGGTGAATTTGTGAAAAACAAAGAAAAGTTTTTTTTAATAAAAATCCCATGCACAAAAATATCTCTCATATTTTACAGAGGTATCATGGTTTGAGAGAATCAAAGAGACCTTTGAGGTTGTTTTTCCATGAATTAGCCAAATGTTGATTTCCCTTTTTGTGCCCTTGTCTTTTGGTGCGCCCTATGAACAACTGCAGGTGAAATTGTGAAAACTAAAATAGGTTTTTTTTTAGAACAGGACCATGCACAAAAACCTCTCTTATATTTTACATAAGTATCATGGTTTGGTAGAAATGAAAATACCTTTGAGGTCATTTTTTCCAGAAATTCATCAAATTTTGGCTGAGTTTTGTTCTAGTTTACTGCTATCAAAGAGGAGGAAGAGTTAGAGGAAGCTTCATGCACATTAGGTTATCTTCCAGATGGCCTCCAAAAATGTACATGGATACAAGTACTCGATTCAAAATGTAGTTCTATCAGTCCTAGTTAGTTTTTTCAAATCTCATTTCACTTCAGCATATGCATCAATTTAGTTTTATCATTAATAGCAGTTTTAGTTGTTTAATTTCAAGACCTTTTTAAATTAAGGCGTAATAAGTGGTCATTTGTGCTTAATATGAACCACTTCCTTTTTGTTAAGTCAAGTTTGAAGTATGCATTACTATACTCCAACAATATTTACTTAAGTCAATAAGTTGTTCTCCAACTGATAGTGTAGAGTTAAGCCTCAGTTTCATATGGACGAGAGCCTCTACAAATTTTATAAATATGCAGTTTTTGTATGAATTAGGGGTTTTATTTTTGGGAAGGAATTCAATATATCAAACTGGTTGAACATGTTCCATGATTGGAAAAAATCTCTCTACCTAGTGAATACGCTCTTGATGACAGTGTGTTTTTATGTTCAAATCTATGTGTGTTTTTCTCATATCTTGAATGCAGCTTTTGATGTGTGCAAAGTAAATTTCATTTTCCTTTCAACTATTGTATAACTCATCTTTACCGATATGCAACATATAAAACAACTAATGCTTTAGTGAATATTTGTTTGTATTGTAGCCTGTGGGAGTAATTATGTTTGGATACATGTTTAATTCCTTGAAATATTATTTTAAGACTTAAACTTCCTACAACAGATAATTCATTGAGTTGTTTGTTATTCTTCCTTTGTTCATCCCTCTATTTTCTCACTTGTCTATCATTTGTATGCCACCAGCCAAGGATAACCTACAACTATATCATCTTTTCAACCCAACCATGTTTTTTTCTTGGTATACCAATCCTGCAACTGACCAAGAAAACCAAAATAATAATAAAAAAAAAACATTTCAAACTTGAGGTGGCCTAGCTCTTCCCTTTAGCAGTCAAGTGCATACTTTAGGACCAACATCTTCTAGCATCATTGTCAAGGATCAGATTAATGGAATATCTTTCCCTGGGAGAATGACAACGATCAAATCTGATATTTGATGGTGAACAAAGACCAAACACATTCATACTGCAGATCATTCACCTAGTGGTTCGAAATTACGTTCCTATTCAGACAGAAATAGATATGAATAAAGAACACAGGAAGTACATATGCAAAGAAAGGAAACAATACATCCGACTGCTACAATTAGAATCTTTTCATCAAAGCTTCAGGACTTTTGCATTAAATTTCGATCGAACTCAAACTACATCCAATAGTCACTGTCTATACTAATTTTTTCCAACCAACCTAGCTTACATTGAAAAGATAAAATATATAGGCAAGGGCATCGCTTGGGTTTCCCTTCTCACCAGCTACTGTCCCTAGAATTTAGGAAATCGATTTTTCTACGCTAAATGACTCTCTGCATGACATCTTTCCAAAAATAGAAAACAACTGCATCTGGTCGCATCATGACTGCTTGTATTCTTCCATGGGAATTTAGTTATCAGCGAGGTCTCGTCATGGGGAGAGTGATGTGTCAAAACCTTCCTTCGACAAGATATCTGAATGATCAAGTATTCCGATAGGCTCCCGCCATCTACTGTAATGGCCTTCATTTCTATCGCGTGTTGGTTTGTTGGGGTGTGTGCGTGGTGAGTGGTTGTTGAATGTCGTGACCGTTACCAAAATGAAAAAACCGTCTAAGGGTGATGCCTACTTCAAAACTTTCAAGATCTGCACTCTTTTTTATGATACGAGAATGAACTCAATTAATCATGTTTCTTATGCACGCTGGCAAGAGCTGCGCAGACTTTCTCCTTGGTCGCTTCACATTCTCTGAAATGCTTCGCATTCCTTTCTTCTGAAAGCCTCTGTGTTTCACACAGTTGTACGTTTGTATCCTGCACCTCTCTGAGTTTTCTCTTAAGCCACGTCATGTTTCCTTCGTGGCCTTGCGATGCTGACACTTCAAGGGTCTTTGTTGCTAGTTGTTGTCTCAATTCCCTGTTTTCTTGGTAAAGTTAAGAGACAGTGATTTGCTCCTGCTTTAGTTATTGAGATGGCTCTCGAACATTAGTGCATGTGACATCTTTCCTCCTTGTTTTGCTCCCGCTTCCTCAGATTGTGCCTTCGACAGACTCCAACCGAATAGCGTGCATAAGTAATTCTTTGGTAGCCGATTTTGCGTGCGGCTTGTTTGGTACTTGGGTTTCCCCAGCTTCCTTGTTCTTCCTTGGCTTGCCCCTTCTCTAGGGTATTTGTTGTTGGGAAGACAGGGCTTCTAACATCTTTCCTTCCTACAGAGCTTCTTCCATTTCAGGCTCTGCGCGGTGTGATATCATCGCTTCTGTGAGCAAAGGTAAAACTCCCTTTGGATCCTTGGGGGTGACTGTTGTGAATGACAACAAATCCCAATCACTTTGGGGATCGGGCATGGCACGCATGCCACTTCGCGCGCCCTTTTTTACATTTTGCGAGGTTTCCATGGTGCAACCCGTATTTGTCTTGCATGTGGTGCATGTGGCAAAGGCCCAATGTGGAACTTCGATCAACCAAGGAACATTGAATTCATGGCGACTGGATGTTTCAAAACGAACTACAGATTTTCCATATCACATCTACGCATGTAAAGTACATCTGATAAGGGCTACAGAACATACATGATACGAACTTCATGATTTTTCCATTCTTTCAACCTTCATAATGAGCCAATAATGGTTACTGCACTTGTCGATGCGACTTCTATTAACAACTTGCCTAGACCTGAGGCATGTAGAAAACTCCCTTTTTGACAAGACCCAACTCTTTGGGAATAGACTCGTACTATTTATGCATGTTTGGACTCTGACATCCCTTCCTGACTCCAAGGGCCAACCGGCCACCTGCTGACTTTGACCCCTTTGTTGCTACGTACCTCACCTCACATGCTTTGACACACGGGCCATAACTCGACTAAAACCGACTCTAATTGAAGAGAAAAATGGTGGTGCTAATAGCTAGATCCAACAGGGATGCTATCCTCTCAACGAGGTAGCAAAGAAAAGTAGACCAGGTGCCTGACCATTGGGCCTTATTCGACTTTCAGACACTGAAAAACAAAACTCAACCTAAACCTATCGACGCAGTTTCTAAAACATTCAGCCTTCACTTTGGGCTTCAATTTTATGTTGATATACTGACTCGTCACAAAAAATAAAATGACTTTTTATAATGACATGCGACTCAAACGGATTTTATTTCACCGGATAGTGTTTGAGGAACCTGTCGTTTACAGGCCCCCAACCAACACACTCTCCATTTAGTTCTTCCATAAAATAAGCATTATTTATGTGATCTGCACCGATTTTGAATGGACCCGTCCAAATATTATCAAATTTTTCATGCTTTCCTTTATCCTCATTCCTCGCGTCCCATTTCAACACCAAATCACCCAACCAAAACTCATCTTGCTTAGAACACTTGTCAAAGGTTTTCTTCATCCTCTCCTATTGGAGTTGTGATCAATTGTACACCTGTTCTCTCATCTGTTATGTGTAGATTAGCTGATTTATTTTCCTCTACGTGTCATCTGGCTTGGCCTCCTGCTCTTGTAGAAACTTTCTAATGGGAAACCCCAGTGAGGTAGGGAAAATTGTGTCTACGCCATATACAATATGGAATGGCAACATTGAGATGGACTTCTTGGTGGTAACTCAGTCCACCCACAGTGCATAAATAAGCTTTTTGTGTCAGGCCTTCTTGTTGTCTTGCAGGAGTCTTTTGATGATATTGGTCAGGATTTTATTTGATGATTCTTCTAACTCGTTTCCTTGTGGGTAGTATGTTGTAGAATGTCCCAGGGTTATATTGTAATCCTGACAAAACTTCTCCATCCTCTTGGACTTGAATGTGGTCGTGTTATCTGTTATTATCTTGATAGGACATCCAAATCTTGACAGGATGTTTGTCTCCAAAAATTGGATGATGACTGCGTCAGTAGCCTTCTTTGTGAGGATTGCTTCTATCCATTTCGTGAAGTAATATTTGGCTGTGAGTATCCATTTGTGCTACACCGAGGATGGTGGATTTATTTCCCCTATAAAATCCAAGCCCCGCTGCATGAAAGGTGCTTCGATCGAGATCGGCTTTAGTGGAAAAGGTTGTAGCTTTCTTCTTCCGTCGAAAATCGGACACTCGTGGCAACCAGACACTTATTTTTATATGTCTATGAAGATGGTAGGCCAATAGTAACCCACTCTTAGGATTTTATGCACGGTGGTTTTCCAGTAGCGGTGTCCTCTGCAGTCGCCTTTGTGAAATTCCTCGTTGGCTTGTTTCGCGTCATTCTCTAGCAAACAACTTAGCAATATCCCTTCGGGATCTTTCTAGTACATTGAGTTATCCAAGATGCAAAACCTGACCGCTTTGAGCTTTAAAAATTGGGCCTTTGTTTTACTTAAACCCGAGGGGGCTTGCAGATTTCTCATCACATAGATGATGTTTGTATACCACGGTGAATCAATGAACTCTTGAGATACCTGCACAGTTGTTTCTTCCTAAGGTTTTTCTGACAGATCAGCGATGAATTTGATCCCCAAAGTATCACAGTCTGACTACACCATCAGCTTTGCAAGGCCCTGACCCTTGATCAGCTTCATGGGCTTGATTTCGAGGTCGTATTCCAGCATGGTTGTTATCCACTTACCTCTCCTTCAATATGGGTCGGGCTGAGTCAAGATATCCTTGACTGAGTTGTTTGGCACGTAAGCGATAACATGGGAGTGCAATATGTACATTATGAACTCCTTTAGGGCCTTCACTAAGGCGCATTCTTGTTTCTCCATAATTGCATACTTTAGTGGAGCATCCCTCAGCATTCTGCTGAAATAGGCTATGGGTTTTTCAAAGTCATGATCATCTTTCTGCAACAGCACGTCGGCAATCATATGCTCTGAAGCGAATGAAAACAGGATGAAGTCCTTTGTGAAATATGGAATGGCCAACACGGGAGCTTTAGTCAGTGCTACTTTGATATCTTCAAATGATTTCCTGGCCTCCAGGTTCCACTTGATCTCATTCCCCTTTCTGAGCATGTAGGTGATATTTTTTATAATTTCTGCCAGGTCCGGAATGAAGAAATTCACTTTTCCCAGAAAGGATTACACTTCCTTCTTACTACGCGGAGTGTCGATTTTTAGAATCCCCTCAACCCTACTAGGGTATACCTTGATACACTCCTTCAAGATGATGTGCCCCAACAAATTCCCTTCTTGCATCCCAAAAAGTGATTTTTTTGGATTTAATGATATGTTGAATTTCCTACACTTCTAGAAAAATTTCTTCAGATGCTCGAGGTGTTGTTCGTCGTAGTCAGAATATATTATGATGTCATCTAGATAGATCACAATAAAATTGTCCTTTTCGTCAGCAAATTCTATATCCATTTCCCTCTGGAAGGTGGCTCCAACGTTCATCAGGCCGAAAGGCATCTTGGCATACATGAACATCCCCCATGGTGTCGTAAAAGCCATTTTTTCCCTATCATCTGGGTGGACCATGATCTAATTATAACCCGAAAAACCATCCAGCATGGACATCTTCTGGGACCCCAGTACCTTTTACAGAATATAGTCCATTTTAGGGAGCGGGTAGTGGTCCTTGAGGGACACTTTGTTTAAGTTTCGAAAATCCACACACAATCTTATTTCGCCACTCTTTTTTCTAATAGGTACCAATTTAGCCACCCACTTAGAAAACCTCAAAGAAACGATAGTTTTAGCTTTGAAGAGTTTCTTTACCTTCTTTTCGATTAGCGGCAACAGCAGGGGATTTATCCATCACAAGTTTTGTTTGAAAGGCCTATGGTCTTCTTTGAGAGGGATGACATGCTAAATCACTTTAGTGTCGTATACCTTCAAGTTGTCGTAACTCCAAGCGAAAACATCGGGGAAATACTTCATGAGCTTGATGTAGTCTTTCTTGACCTATGGACTGAGAATTTTCAACAATTTGATTATTTTTGGTTTCTCCTCGGTCCCGATGTTGGAATATTCGACATCCTCATCGTTTGCAATGATCTTGGGATTTCTAGCCACGTCGTTTTCGTCAAACAACTTTTCCAGTGGAACTAACCCCTTTGGGATGATATTATTTTTTAGTTGTACTATGTCCCTTCCCTCTATCTGGTTCTGTAAAGGATCATCATCACCAAGCGCATCTGCACTCTCATCATCATCGCAGTAGCACTCATCATCAATGTGTATGTTCGTGAACTTATTGCTCATTAGGAGGAACCTCTCCACCTATTTGTCATTCTCAAACACTTGCCAATGTTTAATATTATCAGGGATTGTCGACCTGTGTTTGACTTCGATCTCTTATTTTATGTTTGGAAAGATGGGAATTTTAAAAGTTGAGGCCGAGGTGACCAATGCATCGGTGATTTGATTATGCACCCTCAGGATCGCCAATATCTCACACTCCGAGAATTAGGAGGTCTAGTGCTAGGTTTTTGTATGCTCTCTACCAAGGGTGTTTGGATTGATACGTGCCTTTCACCTGGTTTTTAGCCAGCTCAGAGTCTCTGTGCACTGCTATCCTCTTTGTGCCTAATTATTTCAACACCTTTAGGCCCAAAATCAGTACCTCATGCTTGGACATGTTGTTTGTACATTCGAACTTGAGCTTGTATGAGCACAGTTTTGTGCCCACCTTGGGGGGGCTTATCCATACGTCGGCCCCTGCTCCTTCCTTACTTACAGTGCCATTGAAACTCATGTTACATGTCTCATTTCTTACATGGTTCTTTGGTTCAGCACACTTTGTTGCTTGTCACACGGCTTCCTCATTGGCGATCATGATGGTTGTCAGCTCTTCCTCTTTGAAGCTCAGGTCATTGTAGAATATGGAGGAGCTGACCTCAGTATCGACGGAGTAGATGGGATGGTTATTTGGCTATGTCTTACTACTTACCATGTATTTCAGCATCACTTCTCTGTACAACCGTCTATCCTGGCCAAATATAGGAATGGTGGCATATGACATGTCCATTTTCATAGTCCCTTTTAACTTCACAACCCACGACCTGGAAAGAAGCATGCCAAACTTAGGGGGTATGTCTACCAAGACCACGTCCATAACCATGTTTTTCGAAGGAATTTGGGCCATGATATGACCAAATCCTTGATGAGACCCAAGCACTTGACTTTCCTCCAATCAAAAGAAAAAAGGTCCTTATAGGGTCTGGTGACATCCAAACCCAACTCATCCATGATCACCTTTGGCATGAGGTTGTGCGACGCACCTGAATCCAGCATGGCATTATGCATGCTCATGTCATGAAATTTTAGACTGACATAGAATGGGGGAACGTTATCAGTATCGCTTATCACCTCAACGCGTGGACCGAACAAAATAATAATTTTAGCATTGGGGGTCCCTCCCATTTTTAGCATTTTAATAATTTTCTCTCCATATTCACCCTTTCTCATAAGTTCATTAAAAGGGACAGATATTTTGATCTTGGCCATTTCATGCTCGAAGCTAAGGGGGGCATATACCTTCTCTACCTCTTTTCCACACGCTTCCCGGCTTGTTACTAGTAATTTCCTCAGAGCCTCCTCCTTTGACTTTGCCTTTTCAGTTGCATCCTTGGTCAGGTCATCTGGCTTTGGTAGGCTTGTGGAAGGGGTATCCACTGGGGGTTTCCTCAAGGGATTTGTCTGATGAGGATCTTTGAAGGGGTTTGACTGTTGATATTGCGTAGGCACCCTTTTGCTTTTGAGGTTGTGTTGCTTTTGGAACTGCATAATGGCGTTGTGATAAAATTTCCTGATTTCTTTTATTTCCCAAGAAAGCACATCATCTTCTTCACAAAACGATGTATCATCCATTTCCAACACAAAATCGTTGTTTTCCCTCATGTACTGATCATGTTCACCCTTTGTTAAAAACATGCGTGGGTTCTTGTCATCGCAACAATGCATTTGCTCTTCGAATATCTAATCAAAGTCCTCGTCCACATAATTGTTTTGGAAGAGAAGCCTTGTCTATTGCTTGCCTTGATCTCTCTGCTCCCTCTTCCTGATCTTGGGAACTTGACCCCTTCTGAGGTTCTAATTTTTGGGTTGGGGGTCATGTTGTTCCCGGGTGGCAGGTCTGTTTCCCATGGACATTATCTCCATCATTCTCTCCATCATTTTCTCCATCGTCCTCATCATCAAGTCAAATTTGTCATCTGAAGAATGAGATGTCGATGGTTGTGCGTCTCCTTGGGGTTTCTTATCGTCTCTGTTGAATCTATGTTTGATCTTCCCCAATGCCATCATGTTCACCTCGACTTCGATTTTGTCGCTCATCATCGTGTCTATATTTGTTGATCTTCTTTCCCTCAACAACAAGGAGAAATCGTTGTCAAAGGAGTCGGTGTATCGAAACTGCGCATGCCTGGGGGGTGGTTGGAATTCTACAAGAATCGAGTTATAAACCCTCATGAAACGGGCTGAGAAATCTTGCACTGTCTCCTTCAGTTCCCTCTTCATATTATTGTACTGTGTCAACAGTTGCAAGGGGTTCTTCTTGTCTCCCCATCTAGTAATGAAATACATTTTGAACGTGGGGAAAAATTGAATGCTTGTTGCTAGGAGGCTTTTGAACCATTTTCTCACCTCCCCCGAAAGGCTCTACGCGAACAACCTCATTTTCACATCTGCATAATCTACCTCCTCTAGGTCAACGAAATCATTGAACCAATCTAGATGCCTCTGGGTTGAAACGTTCCCTTTAGCATCATAGAGATTAATCCTCTGGCTGTAATTTTAGGGAAAATCATGCAGTTGGGCTGGCAGAACAAGGGGGGTGAATCTGGCAGCCATGGCTCTAGGAGGGTTGGGGGTTTGAGGCATATTATTAGATACTAGGGCTTGGAATCTCTTATGGTCGAAAACTATCTCGTCCAAGGTGGTTTCTGACTTAGACCTGACCAAAGTTTGTTCAAATAATGTGTCAAACTCAAGGTCGTCAAAGCTCTGTGCATCGTCTTTGGGTAAGGACAGACTTTTGTCTAGGTAATAGAATGGGTCAGGCGCTTTCTCTCTAGTCCTGCGTAGAATTTTCTCGGGGTCATACACATGTTCTACAGGGTTTGGGTCAAGATTTTATATTGTATAGATTGCCTTCGGATCCAGGGTTCTTGAACCATGCTACTTGGTGCCACTGGTCTTTTTGACTGTAGTCGCCAGGGTAAAGGCTTCAACCAATAGAGATGTTTGTCCCTATGTTACCCTCAGGTGTCAAAACTGTAACTTTAGTCGTTCTCCCATGGAAAATTTATTCTGTATCGTCCCCGACAACAACGCCAGAATGTTAGCACTTTGTAAACTTCGTTTGACTGAGAAACAAATGACAGAGGAAACCTACAAACCAACTTTGAGACCCAAAACTAGACTTTCATACCTGGAGATGGATCTCTCGGGAGACTTCGTCTCGATACAGGATATGAATTTAAGTTGTCGGTTAGATTTAACACCTTTGAATAATAAATTTCCAGTTATATTGGCGCAAGAGAGTAAGACCTTGGTCTATGGGGTCGGTTTAAGAAAACGATAGAAACAAATGACTTGGTGATTGAACTTGAGAGGATAAAGGCTAAGCAAGTAACAGTCTTCAGTTTAAAATCGTGGTGTGTGGCGGGGAGAAAAACACATGAAGTAACTCGGAGCACCTCTGAGGATGAATTCGGAGTTAACTTAGAGGAAAACAGTTTGTCTAAATGGTGCGAGTTAACTTATGTTTCTATTCAGAAAGAAATAGATATGAATAAAGAACACAGGAAGTACATACGCAAATAAAGGAAACAATACATCTGACTGCTACAGAATCTTTTCATCAAATATTCAGGACTTTTGCATTAAATTTCGATCGAACTCAAACCACATTCAATAGTCACTATCTATATTATTTTTTTCCAACCAACCCGGCTTAAAAGATAAAACATATAGGAAAGGGTGTTGCTTGGGCTGCCCTTCTCACTAGATATTGTCCCTATAATTTAGGAAACTAATTGTTCTAGGCTAAATGACTCTTCACATGACGTCTTTCCAAAAATAGAAAACAACTACATCTGGTCACATCATGACTGCTTGTATTTTTCCACGGGAATTCGGTTATCAGCGAGGTCTCCTCATGGGGAGAGTGATGTGTCCAAACATTCCTTCAACGAGATATCTGAATGATCAAGTATTCTTCTAGGATCCTTCCATCTACTGTAACGGACTTGATTTATGTCGCGCACTGATTTGCTGGGGTGCATGCGCGGCGAGTGGATTTTGACTGTTGTGACCATTACCAAAATGAAAAAACTATCTAAGGGCAATGCCTCCTTCAAAATTGTCAAGATCCTCACTCTATTTGATGATATGAGAATGAACTCAGTTAATCATGTTTCTTCTGCATGCTCGCAAGAGCTGTGCAGACTTTCTTCTCGGTTGCTTCACATTCTCTGAAATGCTTCGCATTCCTTTCTTCTGACAGCCTCTGTGTTTCACGCAGCTGTATGATTTCACCCTATGCCTCTATGAGTTGTCTCTTGAGCCACGTTATGTTTCCTTCGCGGCCTTGCAATGTTGACACTTCAAGGGTCTTTGTTGCTAACTGTTGTCTCAGTTCCTTATTTTCCTAGTAAAGTTCGGTGACAGCAAGTTACGCCTGCTTCAGCTGCTGAGATGTCTCTCAAAAATTAGTGCCAGCGACATCTCTCCTCCTTGTTCTTCTCCCGCTTCCTCGGCTTGTGCCTTTGACATGCTCCAGCCGAATATCGCGCATAAGTAATTCTTTGGCAATCAATTTTGCGTGCAGCTTGTTTGGGACTTGGGTTTCCCCAGCTTCCTTGTTCTTCCTCGGCCTGCCCCTTCTCCAGGGTATCTATTGTTGGGAAGATAGTTATTCTAATGTCTTTCCTTCTTGCACAACTTCTTCCATTTCAGGCTCCGCGTGGTGTGATATCATCGCTTTCGCGAGCAGAGGTAAAAATCCCTTTGGATCCTTGGGGGTGCCTGTTGTGAATGAGAACGAATCCCAATCGCTTTGGGGTTCGGGCCAAGTGCTCCTGGCACTTCGTGCGCCCTTTTTTATGTTTTGGGAGATTTCCATGATGCAACCCATATTTGTCTTGCACGCGATGGATCTAGCAAAGGCCCAAGGCGGAACTTTGATCAACCAAGGAACACTGAATTCATGGCGACTTGATGTTTCGAAACGAACTACATATTTTCCATAGCACATCTACGCATGTAAAGTACAGCTGATAAGGGATGCAGAACATACATGATACGAACACCACAATTTTTCCATTCTTCCAGCCTTCATAATGATTCGATAATGGTTACTACACTTGCCGATGCAACTTCTATTAACAACTTGCCTAGACCTGGGGCACATAGAAAACTCCTTTTTTGACAGGACCCGACTCTTTGGGAACATACTCGTACTATTTACACATGTTTGGACTCTGACATCCCTTCCCAACTCCAAGGGCCAACCAGCCACATACTAACTCTAACCCCTTTGTTGCTACATACCTGACCTCACATGATTTGACACATGGGCCATAACTCGACGAAAACTGACTCTAATTGAAGAGAAAAATGGTGGCGCTAATAGTTCCTACAATAGATATATGGGGAGATTGTCTTCCACGCTTTAGAGAAAAGGATGAGGACAATCTGGCACTTCATGTGATCGATTTTCATTAGTGCATCGATCAACTGAATATACATCATGAAGATGTATTGATGAAAATTTTTATGTACTCATTAGATGGTTATGTGAGACAATGGTACAAGACTCTTCCTGCCTCTAGTATTTCATCTTTGAGGGATTTTCATGCTGCTTTTTATTTGTATTGCAAGAAATTTTGTCTAGTTGAAAGTCTCTTTGAGAATTGTTGCAAGGGATATGCATTATATACTCAGGATTTACCAGTCAATTCCTCTAGCAGTGTAGATGAAGGGTACGATAGTGCTGAGGAAGAGGAAGGAAATTCATTATCATTTATATCTCCTTCCAATTCTGTTATACAGCAGGACAACATTCAACATTCTTTTAAAACTGAAAATGATGATTAGAAGGAAATAAATGTTGATGTTAAATCCTTTTTTAGTTTGGATTTCCAGCAGAAGTTTTTTCAACTTTCTGTTAATGATCCAGCTAATTATAGTCATGATTGTGATCAATTTTTTGCTTGAATTTTTCATGAAGATTTATCACCTGTTTTTTATGAAAGAAATGTTTTTGAATTTCAACATTCATAAATCTTTTATAATCAACGTTTTTATGATATATTTGAAGTTGGAAAAAATCCATTTACTGGTTATGAAGAAGAGCAAGTGTCTTTTCAGCAAACTCTTGTTGTAGGATCATACAACGAGCCCATCATTGAAGAATATTATAAGCGGGTCTCTCAAGTTATATCTCTTGATGATCCACCTTCATTTGATCATTATGGAGACCATGATGTTGAAGACCCAAAACATGTCACTTCCCTTCTCTCTAAAGTTTCCATATGTAATGGGCCAGTAGATGAAAGTTATGGTTCTAAGCCACATCAATATAGTAAAGAATATCAGGAAGAATTACATGAGCAGTTCATAATGTCTTCTTCTTTACCAACTATTGAGAAGCGAGTTGAAGAGGGTGATGTTGAGCAGGTATCAATTGTTGTAGTAGAAAAATGAAGAGGAGATACCAAATCAACATTTCAAATATTATTTTATAGTAGATGTGGATTTTCATTCTCTAGAAATCGTTGAGCGACAAGAAATCTAAAAGTCTGAAAAAGACATTCTGAAGTAAGAACAAGAAAAAACTAGCAATGAAGAAGACATAATCATTCATTTCAAACAAAAAGATGAGTAGTATCAAGAGTGTTTTGTTTCCCTTAATGGTTTTGAATCACATGACTTTCATGAGATGTTTCAACGAGGACAGGAGCAGCCTAGTCTTGTTCATATAGTAGATTTCAAACAGAAGTAACTCAGTCTTCTAGATCAGCTAGAGTCTCCTCATGTTCTTCATGATCCCATATCTGATTGGATGGATTTAGTTTCAACATGGGTCTCTAATATTGTAGTTGTTGGTATGATGCACACAGTGTGTGGCAATAAGTATGATCTTCCATTAGAATTTTTGTTATGTACGTTTTTGTCTTTTCATGTTTTTAGAAACGTACATGAAGACATGCCAAGAATCTCATTGCTTGATTGGTTATTTTGGAAATTTGTTTATACTTGAGTATTCAATTTCAGTTGGTTAGAGTAGGGGTGTGTTGAATAAGATCATCATTCGAGCATTTCATTTTCAGTTTGTTTATAGAGTAAATCAGTAATAAGAATCCATATCCCAACAAAGGAACTAGGGTGTAGCTGCAGTTTTGATTTTCAGATTGAATAAGGATAGAGAGCACGGTTGGCAGACAAAAACAGAGGTAAGTTACAACAAGTTTGGAGAGGTAAGGCACTTGATCTATTGTTCTTAGCACCTCACAGGGAAGTGTTATCCCCTGATGGAGCCAATGTTGGAACTTAGGTCTGCATCCCTTCCCTTCCCCTTCTTTCACTTATAAATCCTCTTCAAGCTTCTTTTTTGTTTTAATGCTCCTCCATGGTTTATGCGTCAGCTTGAGTTTTTTTCCCCTCTATTACGTTTGCACCATTTTATTTCTTTCTTGAAATATTGTTGCACGTCTGGTTTGGGTTAACAACATGTTGTCACCTTGGAATACTTTACTTAAGCTTATAGCATGTTAGAGAGGCCTTTTTCATCTCAAAAAAAATTGATTGCAAGAACACACATGTTCTTGCAAACAGGGTAAAAGCATGTTGTTTTAGCTCTTTCAACGTTCATAATTGAATTCAAATATTTTAAAAAAAAGTGCAGTGTTGATGCTTGCATGCGCATGCATGATCATGAGCACTCAGTATGCTAGTCATTTCTGAGTTCATGATCACATAGCTCGTGTTAAGTTCATGTTAATATCGTGTGAACTTCACTTTTGGTTGTCATCATCACAAGAGGTTGTGGAGAATTATAGTTACAGGTGCAACTTCATCAAAATTAAGGTCACGGTCAGCTCATTGTATGCAGTCTCAGTGAATTAAAGTTCAAGAATCATCTCGTCGCTCAGTTTTCACACTGGATGAAATTGAAACATCTTGGGATTACTTTCTACAATATGTAGGTTTACTAAAGCAAGAAAATCATCATGATACAAAGATTGATGATAAAGGAGATGAAGATGATACATAATATAAGGTTTCCCCTAAAGTTGGTAGCTCATCGAAGGCATCACAACAAGCTGCAAGCAAGGAAAGGGCTCTCAAAACTAAAGGTACCCATCAAGTGCAAACAGATCAACTACAACAAATAAAAGAGAGAAGGAGGGAACCAAGGTTTGTATCAAACAACAAGAGGAACGGGTTACTCCAGCATGCCCATTGTCGCTTGAGCATTCAAAAGACAAGCTTGTGACCTCCACCATGCAGCAAGATAAAAATACCAAGAAAAAAAACAAGGGGACAAAGGAAAACTAAACAACACAGTCCCAATATTTATTTTGCAAAATTTGTGCCTATGGAAACCTTGATTAAGGAATCCCCTTAAGCCAATTAGAATAGAAAGAGGAAAGGGAACCAAGACCCTGAAATGTCCATTAAGCCTAACATAACTTGAATTCTCATGCCATTTCCCAGAAGAAAAGTGTGTTATCAATTGAATATTTGAAAGATAGAGTATTCAACAAATAAGCAAAGTATCATATTCACTTCCATATCTTAAGATTTTTGCAGATTCGATCCTCTTTTCTGGGCACAATTTTAGATCAGCCTTCACCAGAAACAATCCAACAACTCCATATTCATAAGGGTCAATCAAGGGTCAATTCTAGATTTATATGCATATAAAATAACATTCAGAGATATCATTTCATGAATAAATAGAGACAAAGCACATTCAAAGAAAGGATTGCTAAGGCGCTGCCAGAAATTCACAAAATGCTCTGTTTTTTTTCCTGTTTCTATCATTCTCATTCGACACTCCTCCCGAACAACTAGAGGTGAATTTGTGAAAACGAAAGAGATTTTTTTTATAACAATCCCATCCACAAAAACCTCTCTCATATTTTACACAGGTATCACAATCTGAGAGAATCGAAGAGACCTTTGAGACCATTTTTCCATAAATTCGCCAAATACTAATTTCCATGTTTCTTTCATTGTCTTTTGACACACATTCTGAACAGCTGCAGGTGAAATTGTGATAACTGAAAGAGGTTTGATTTTAGAACAGGCCCATGCAAAAAAACCTCTCTCATATTTTACACAAGTATCACGGTTAGGGAGAATCAAAGAGACCTTTGAGGTCATTTTCTCCATAAATTCGTCAAATTTTGGGTGAGTTTTGTTCTAGTTTACTTCTTTCAAAGAGGAGGAAGAGTTCGAGGAAGCTGCCAGCACATCCAGTTATCTCTCAGTTGGCCTCCAACAATGTGCATGGATACAAGTGCTTGATTCAGAACCTAGTTCTATCAGTCCTAGTTAGTTTTGTCAAATATCAGTTCGGTTTAGCATATGCATCAGTTTAGTTTTATCATTAGTAGAATTTTTAGTTGTTTAAGTTCAAGACCTTTTTTGATCTAGGTGGATATTGGTGGCCACCCACATGTTCCAACTAGCTCCTCTTGTCTGTTTTTTTTCCAGCACGTTCTTATGTACTTCTTGTAATTGTGGGTTCTACACTTGTGGGGTTGTCTGAAGCCCCACACATGCTCTAGGTGGATATCGGTGACCTATCACCTAATCCAACTAGCTTATTTTGTATGTTTTCATGTCAGCACATCTTGATGTACTTCTAGGTTCGTTTTGGGGCCCTAAACATTGTTTTTTGGGATCTCCATAGTCAAACTATATATGGAGTCAGAGTTTGACAACAGAATGTGTGTTTCTCTGAAATACCTTTCCAACGGCCTATCGTGCACCTAAAACAGAGGTAGTATGCAAAAGTTACAACCCTGGGAAGTTGAGGTACCAACTTACACCAACTTGCCCATAGGGGCCCACATGAATTTTGGAGTTTCACCTTCTAGAGTTAGGTTTTTGGATGTATAGGGTTTTGGCATTCATGAGTAATATCAAAAAGGCCTCTAGAGCCTCATTGTAATCCATTATGCTCAAAGGAATGTGTGTAGCAGCCACATCTCTTCTCAGAGATAGTTAGCACCATTCGAGCAAGTGTTTTAGTTTTGCAGTTTTATAGTTTCAGCCTACTTCATTATTCAATAGAAGATATTGTTCACTGGATATATGTGTTATTCTTCATATCTCTATGTTTATTGTATTCATTCTATTAATTAGTTCCTTCCACTCCTAAATCTGGATTAGCGGTATCAAAGCAGTCTGCTCTTCATTTATTTTTCTTCGTGCATGTCCCCGACAAGATATGGGTACAAGAAGTTAGTACTCGAACCCATCGAGCCATTGCAAGATCGATTTCTTCAAGCCCCTCAAAACCCATAGGGGATGAAAAGAAATATGACGGAGCAAGATATCCAATTAAAATGTTGCTCAAGGAAGATCTCACATGACAAAGGAACGAAATGACGGACAACTTCGTGCAAATCCTTCAACCAATGCCCATGGGAGAAGCATCTTCATTAAGAGTCCATGCAACCCCCTTCAAGGTACAAGTAAATTTTGATATTCCATTATTTGAAGGACTGATAGATGTGGATGTTGTAGATAAATGGTTGAATCTGCTCGAAGGGTATTTTTCGATCCACAATTTTTTCGATAGGTAAAATATCACTTTTACACTCCTCAAGGTCGTTCCCCGTGTTAAAAACTGGTGGGATACTTAATCTGAGCAAAGGTTCATAGAGGACTCTACAATGTTTGTGGTGGCCCCCACATGGGATTCCTTCTAAAACACCATCAAATAACAGTACTACCTTGTTGGAAGCTACGGGGATCACTACACCAGATGGACCACCCTACGTCAAGAAAGGGACCAGATAGTACTAGATTTCACCAATATTTTCCATACCCTACACGCTAAATTGGGTATCAAAGACTCTGAGCGTCATCTGGTTCTCAAATACCATGGTTTTTTGCATAGATACATTCAAACAGAATTGAATTTTTTGGACATTGCCTCATTGGGCACGGTTTATAGATACGTGGTCAAGATTGAGTATAAATTTAAGAAGAAAAGGCGAGATTTTGTATCTGCAAACCCCTCACAGCCGAAGGAGAGAAAAGGCATCCCCAACCCACACAGTAAGGGGCCAAGTCAAGATGGCCACCCTTGGGACAACCAGTCCAAGCCACAACACAAGAAGGGAAATGAGAAGACGAAGAAGGACACGGGAAAATGGTATGAGTACCATAAAATCCCTTTGAACAACATCGAAGAATGTCTCTCCAAGAAGTCACTCATGGCCAAACTTAAGGCTTCCGATTCAAAGGTCGATTATGATTCTAAATCAAATCATGAAGGAGGGAAGTGAATTATCGATGTTGAACCCAGTGCCACTTTCACTACCACCAAAGTCTGACCAAGAAAACCAGAAGAACCAAAGGAAGGGGAATGCCTCTTTCACTCATAGATTTGGATAAAGGGGGCTCCGCTTTATTTCATTGTCGATAGCAGGATTCAAAAGAACCTGATTTCAGCAGAGATCATCAAGCGGCTGGACCTGCCAATGACACCGCACCCGTAGCCCTACACCATTGGTTGGCTTCGCCAAGGAATGGATCTTTGTTTTAGCCAACAGTGTCATCTGCCCTATAACATCAAGCCTTTCAAAGATGAGGTATTGTGTGATATTGCTCCCCTTGAATTTTGTGATGTTCTTTTAGGACAACCATATTTGTGGAAGCTTCATGATGTGTATGGGTCTAGACCCCGCAATGTTATTATTACTTTGGGTAGACAATTGTTCATGATACCATAGGTAGCGTTGCCTACGGATATTTCTTTAATCTCTGCTACTAAATGCAGTAATTTCATCTCACAGATTGGGAAGTTAGTCTTCTTTGTGATCTATGCTCATAGTAAACAGAAGTTCATCGCCACGTTCGTGGCCTCTACACAGAGCCTCTCTTTCCAACAGGATCAAGTGGACGGGATCATGGAAGAATACAGAGACATATTCTCCTCACCTACAGGGGTACCGACACACTGCCAAGTCAAGCATCCAATTGATCTGACCCCCGACGCACCTTTAGCTAATGGACCAGTATATTGTCTCTCGTTGATGGAAAATGACAAAATCCGGCGAAAGATCCAAGAGTTGCTTCAAAAGGGGTACATCATACCCAACTCCTCCATTTGCAGAAGCCCGATTGTACTGGTGCAAAAGAAAGACGGGATGGGACGTGACGACTCTGCCTTGATTACAGAGCCTTAAACAAAATCACAGTCAAGAACTGGTACCCCATTCCCAGGATTGATGACCTTCTTGACCAACTCAAGGGGGAAAATTTCTTCAGCAATATTGACCTAAAGTCTAGCTACCACTAGGTTCCCATTGAACCAACTGATGTATGGAAGACAACATTCAAATCTAAAGAAGGTCTCTTCGAATGGCTCGCCATGCCCTTTGGCTTAACAAATGCACCAGCCACTTTCATGAGTTTGATTGATGATGTATTGAGACCCTTCACCAACTCCCTTGTGGTGGTATATTCAGATGACATCCTCATCTTCAGCAGAACTTGGGAGGATCACATGCAGCATATTCAACGGGTTTTGAGCACTCTGCGATAGCACAAGCTATATGCCAACTTGGAAAAATGCTCTTTTGGCATGAACAGGGTCCAATACTTGGGCTACAATGTTGATGAGCATGGGTTACATTTTGATCCATATAATATCCAATTCATCTGTGACTGGCCATCCCCAACCACACTGACCGAGCTTCAAAGATTCTTGGGACTAGCCAACTTCTATCGACGGTTTGTGTTGGGATTCTCCCATATTGCATGGGCCCTCAGCCAGGTGACCAAGGGAGGAGGTAGGGCCAATTTCGTGTGAGGGGAGGATTGACAATGAGAATTCGATGATCTGAAGCATCGATTGTGATCAACTCCAGTAATCTCCTTTCCTGATCTGCAGCAATCATTTGAGATGCATCTAGGAAAGTCATCAATGAAAGTTAAGAAATATGTGCACCCAGAAAAAGGAGTAGAAAGTGGAATCACTATGAACAAGCTTCAAAGGTCCCGAGGCATGCCAAGAGGCACGTTTGTCAAAAATGTCCCGATGATGTTTATCGAGAACACAACCGACACAAACACCATCTCTGCATGAAACAAGAGGAAGTCTAGTCACCATCTATTGATTACATAGTTGTTGCAATGAACGATAGTTTATATGACCAAACTGCTCATGCCAAAGTTTTCTCAAGTCATCGCTATGAGCAACAAAAACTAATGAAAAAGATGATGACCCAAAGTTGTCAAACTTGTACAATCTGGTAATATCATCAACAATTCCATTTGAAATAACATGCTTAGGATCTTTTATATACTTGATTACAACTTGATGGTTTTACCTTCACCTGAATGAGTGATTTGATATACCGATAGAAGGTTGCAAGAAAGACTTGGAACACAAAATACATCGATGAAATGACCATTATCTACTTGAATTGTTCCAGATCCCACAACAGTAAGAGATCTATCATCACCAAAAAATATTTTATTGGTGTTACATTCATTTAGAGCAGAACATGTGTCTTTATCCTTAGCCATATGATAAGAGACTCTAGAATCAATAAGCCACTCATCAGAAGAAGAAGTAGAGGTTGTATTGAAGGAGAAACCAAAAGAAGAAAGTGCATGTCCATGAGAAGAAGAATAAGAAGTAGAAATGATATCGGTGTTGTGCTTCTTCATTGTTGCTTCTAAAGATTTCATCTTCTTGAAACATTTGGACTCATCATCACCATGTTTATCGCAAAAGTTGCAATGTCTATCAGTCTTCTTATTTTTATATTTTTCTCTTTTGTCACCATTAGGAGTTGAATTTGTCTGAGTGGGTTTGGGACCCTTATGTTGCTTGTTGTTGTAGCGAGGATGTTGCTTCTTGGGATTCTTGGGTTTATCTTTATACTGGGCGACTAAGGCTTTGTTGGAGGTACCTGCAGTGCTGATCACTCCAATTTGTACAAGCTTATGTTCCTCTCTAATCAAAGCAACACAAAAGCAATCAAGAGTAGGTTTTTGATAAGCTTTCCCTAGATCCTCTCTCATGGCATAAAAGGTAGATACAAACACAGAATAGGCACTACCTATCTTAGAAAGAATAATATAGATTCAATGCTCTTCCTCCATCTTTATATCACATTCTTCACATAAAATTCTGAGTGTTTTAAACTTAGATAGATACTTTCCAATGTAAGAAAAATCACTTGGACTTAAATTCAGTACTTTATTTTCTAACTATTGTGCTCAAATAATATTGAGTTTACCAAACAAAGATTCAATATTTTCCCAAGCTTCATCGGGGTCATCAATTTATTTAAGGTGGAACCTTAAATCAAGAGAGATGGACATTATAATTAATCCACGTGCTTCGTCACTCCTATTAGCCCATTTGAATTCCTTATCATCATCAATGGTTTCTTTTTTTTTTCCCAAGGTAATCTGATACAAGCCTTTACTTATTAATAAATGCATGAGATTTCCATTGGAAGTATTTGGTGTTGGTAAACAAAATATTACTGGAATAATCCATATTAAATATGTAGATAATATGGATTTAAAAATTGAAACTGATGATCTTGATGGAAATATCTCGAAAAATTAGGCAGTTTTAAAAAAATGGCACTAAAAACGGACTTCAGATGTGAAAGTTATGCCCTTTTTAAAAAGGCATAAACGGTAACCAAAGGACCACGTGGTGGTGTAAGTTTCTTTATGAAGTGACCCACTTTTATAAAAAGAAGTGGGGATCACTTTTACAATGAATTTACTTTATGAACGAAAAACTGCATGCAAAATAAATAACTCTAAAATAAAATATTAAAGCTACTTATAGTGATTCACTTTTATACTTGAAGTGAAATACACTTTACAATTGAGCATGAACTTTTTCAAAAAAAGTAACAAAAAGAGAGACTTGAATTCAATACCTCTTACTTAATAAGGAAAATTTTAACCAAATGAGATCACAAAACATATTGTGTTGTTTAGAAAGAGGATTGGGGGTGTTGTTTTTGAATTTATGGAAGACAGCCCTGGAGAGTGTGCTTAAAAAAAAGTCTGTTCACACAAGAAAACAATTTTCTCTTCTCGATGACAACAAGGGTTATATCTCGGATATCTTACCCAAAAAATGCATGTTTTCCTATCTGTTTCTGATTTTCCGAGATTGCATAGGGCGTGAGGCAAAGAGCATACATAGATCTAAAAGAGTAGCAACCCAGAAACAAATAATATAAAACCAAAATAATACTCTGCAAAAATTTTAAAATGGTGTATTCAAGCTTTATAGCTCTAGATTTTATTGAAATGGTTGTATCTTGGGCAAACGAAAACCTTTTCGAGTGAAAGGGAAACTTTTTCGAGTGAAACGAAAAATGTTCCTAATTGAAACGAGCTCTTCGAATGTAATGGAAAAATCCTCTCAACCTAGAAATGTACGGAAATTGCAGAAAATGGAGATGAGGTAACTCGGCTTCACGATCTCGATCTAAAACAGGAGTGAGTCTTCAAACAAGCTTTGATACCATGTTCGATAGCACGAGTATTTCAATAGAGGACTAACACCTTTAGTAACCACTCACACAAAAATATCAAAGATCAACACACCGATGTTTTGACGTAGTAAAACCCTATGGGGAAACATCCATGGCCCCAACCAACGCGACCACTTGGAGCAGTTTATTAATGCAAAAGAAAAAGATTACAAAGAGATTTTACAAGAGAGTTTCTCACAATCAATCATCGAAAAAAGGCCCTCCATGCTCTTTAAATAGAGATCATGGACCAATCAGGTGTTAAGTCATGGATCAATGGTCGTTAAGATCGAGGAGAATATGAACCATCAGATCACTTTATGTCGGGAACATATCGTGACTGTCAGATTTCCTAACTACAAATGCATACTAAAGAAACACACTTTTACCTAACGACACATTAGACCAAGTATATCTTAACTAACTCCTAAGTGTCTAAATATCCTAACACTTTCCAACTCAACCATGTTTTTGTCTCTGTAAACCAACCCTCCAACTAACCAACAAAACCAAAATAATAAAAAAACCAACCATTCCAAACTTGAGGTGGCCTAGCTCTTCCCTTTAGCAGTCAGTTGCAGACTTTAAAACCAACAGATTCCTTTGTCCTCCGATTGATCTACATCGTAGATCAGACTCTCTCATCGGAGAATTCTCCCACTTCACACTTTGAATGTGATACTCCGAAAGCGCTTGCCACTGCTTCAGATCTCTAACTCTTAACCGTCCTCTATCATCGATCTCTACACCTCTTGACCAATCAGCATCGCAGATTGAACTTCACCTATCGAAGTTCATTTCCACTTACACTCTGATATTTAGACCCTGAAACCCTTTCCACCATCGCACGATTCTCCTCCAATCCCAATCTACAGTTGGAATTTAATCAATCGTTGAGTGGAAAATTGATATCCCTCCATAATTTTATAAAAGGATCTCGCGGCTCTCACTTACTTTGTTCTCAATCTGATGATTGCAATTTCCAATGATCCAACGTTTACGATAAATCCTGATAGAGATATGATGGTTCTTGTTTCTCGATTACCTGCAAATGGTTTCTTCCTCTATTCACACTCAATTTCACATAGAATTGGATTTTAACCTTGTTCTTCCTCGATCTCGATACGATCAAATGTCGATCATTGTTGATCATGTCATGATCAACAATGTATCATGATTCATTGTGTGTGTGTTCCACTGGATACCTACACATACGATTCAAGAAGGGGATTCTTCACTATTTGAATACTTCACCTACAAAATTTAGTCCTACAATGATTTAACACACTCACATAACCCACACAGAGGTTCAATACACCTCACAATATACAAACCTCCTCAATTAATAAATTCCACATAACACTCGAAATATATTGATTCCCATTACTCAACTATACATACATTGTACACATGAATACATATGTCCTCTCAATTTCTCCCATTATTGGCCTAATTTCCTTTCAATTGGCCTCTCCCCTCATGCACGTAGGCTTACAAATTTAATACAAAAGGATTCTAAAACTACAATTTGTTTCTGATCCTAAAAACCCTCATACAAATCCCTAGGATCCTCTAGATCCACTAAATTATCATTCGATATCCACAATGCACTCAAGAGAGATACAAACAACCCTAAGATCTCTCTAAGTCCTCACAATTCTTGAGAACTAACTCAATTACAATGCATTCCAAAACTAATACAAGTTTTCTAAAATTCCTTCAAACATAGGAATTTTCATCAATTACAAAATTAAATTCAAATAAACCCAAGACCCCTAGGTCTAAACAAACCAAGTTGATCTTGGAGGCAGGATGCTCCTACATCACACATGTGGACTATGGTTTCCTATGCTCTAATTACTGATTTTAATGGCGGTCATGTCGAATTCTTATTGTCTTGTAATGGAGCTCCAACATGCAACGCCTATTATTATAAATCACATCTTTGTTTGAATGTGTATAAGCTTACCGTCACACAAAACCATGCAATCGATTTACTTTTTTATTCAAGCAACATTACTTTTGTGTGTTATTTTGAATTATTCACTCTTATCTATTAATGGTTTGAAATGCCTTGATAGAATGCACCAGTAATCACTAAGAATATTTCCACAATATTTTATCATTGACCTAATAATTTTGTTGGCCTGAATCATGTATTTTTTTAAGTAGATATTTGGCATCATTGGTTTGTAGAAAAAATGGTTGTACTTTTTTTTTTTAAACCGGTTGTAATGAAAAATGGCCAAAGACTGAATTGTCCTCAAAGGTCGATGAAAAGATAAATTATGAAAAATGTGTGGTAAAACGTTTTGATCAAATCATTATATAAAGGGAAGTGCCTTGGTAGGGGAAGGGTTAGTGATACCAATGAACCCATATGGATCATATAAAAAATATTTAAAATAAATAGAAGAATATGAAAGCATCCATATAAATTAATTAATGTATTGAATAACATAATATGAGTGATTAAATGATTATAATAACATGTGATGTTGTGTATAACTATATCGTAGTGTTATTTATTAGTAAATTGGAATATGCAGACCATAGATAATAGATTTTACCCATATTTATTGTAGTAATGACACATCGCAATCCATAATAGCCAAATAAAGAATCAAAATACCAAAAAATGTTATACCTTTATTGATGAGAGCAATGTTCACTTGTCTCTTTAAGGGGACAACCACTAATTGAGTAGAGCTATGATTACAATAAACTTCATAAGAAATCTCATTATATTGCTTCTACTTCTTTATACAATTCTATCTATCTCCTACGAACATTATAGAGGAGGAACTTTCTAGTAGGAAAAAGCTTCTAGTAAGTCTTCTTACAACTATTTATTTCACACTACTACATGGGATTTATTTACCAGAGATGACCTCCATACATAGAAATATATCTATATACTTAAGGGGTTAGGGTAGGAATCTAACATGTCCTCCCCCTTAAAAAGAAAAATTTACCTCAAGGATGGAGATAAGGGAATTTCTAAAGGATCTTCGTTGGTTCCCATGTAGCATCCTCAAACGATGTATCCTACCACTATATCATAACCACCTAGATAGTGCCCTAGTGGAGAAAATTTTCTCTTGTTTCAAGTAAATCCCTAGGCTACAACCAAATGGAACATTCTTCATCTAGTTCAAGAAGGTTAGTTTGAATATGATAGTTATATCCGACCACTTTATTCAAGCAAGAGAAATGAAAGATTGGATGAATTTTAGGGTGGCCTAGAAGTTCCAATTTGTAAGTCACTAGCTCAATATATTTGAGGACCTTCTAGGGGCCATAAAACTTTGGAGCAATATTTTGTTGGTGGTTTCCTTTGAGGGAGGTTTTCTTATAAGATTATAGAAAAAGGAACACATGGTCAACCTATTGTTTCATCTTATTATGAGTCATTACCATATTATCCTTGAGTGTGCATAAAATTCCAGCCTGAGTGGTGAGTGTTTTTTCTACCACTAGCACCATATAGACTTTGGGTAAGTAGGATAGTACTGATGGGGGATTGTTTTCCATGTAAAACCTCAAAGGGATTCATGTGAGTGCACCATGATAGGTTTTATTGTACCACCATTTTTATAGGGGTATCCACTGAGCCCATTGGGATTGTCGTTTTGAACTAAAACACCTCAAATATGATTTCAAACACTTGTTAAAAACTCTACTCTAATCATCAGTCTGGGGGTGATATGTTGTGCTAAGATTCAATTGAGTGCCCTAGAGTTGAAACAACTCTTGCTAGAAATTTCTAATGAAAGTGGGGTCACAGTCTGTCATAATAGATTGTGTCATACCATGGAGTTTAAAGATATTATCCATGAAGACTTGAGAAAATATGGATGCTTTAAATGAGTGTTGTAAAGAAAAAAAATAAACATATTTGTAAAATTGATAAACTACAAGCACGATGACAGATTTATTTCCATATTTGGGTCACCCCATAATGAAGTTCATAGAAATGCCAGTCCAAACAACTGGTTGTATGGGTAAAGTTTGTAGTTCACCTAGAGGTTTCACTGGTTTCCCTTGTGTCATTGGAAAAAGTCACATTTTTCCAAAAGAGTGTGGATTCCATTCTTCATGCCTTCCCAAAAAATAATGTTTTATTAGCTCATATGTTTTATGGAAACCATAATTATTGTTGTTAGAGAGGCATGGAGTTCAGATAACATTGTTGATTTAAAGGCGGGCTATTTGTTCAAATATAGAAACCATGTATAGAAAAGATCATCATTTTTCCAAGTGTAGCAACGATATGCATTGGGTTCCATTTGAAGTTTTTGTATCCAGTAGGTGATCTTGGGATTTGTGAACCATTCGTTGCGAATATCATTTAATCATCCTACTACTATGAAGGAGAGTGAAAAGAGGGAACCTTTCTCTTCATAATTTCAAGAGAGAGTGTTTTATACCACATTCTCCTTACCCTTGTTATAAATTATATCATAATCATATCCCAACATTTGGTGACACATTTCTATTGTTGAGGGGATGAAATCCTTCAAGCTCTAGGAAGTATTTCACGCTATAGTGATCTATTTTAATATGGAAATGTTATCCGAGAAAGTATGTATTTCACACTATATATCCATTGCATGCAATATAGCCAACATTTATTTTCCATAATTGGATTTTCCCAACTGCCTATGTTAGAGTTGTTTGTTGGTAAAGGCTAATGGTATTCCCTCTTGCATGAGTACTACTCTGATGCCTTTACTAGAGGTGTCACACTCCAAGAAAAATTTCTTAGTGAAAACTAGCATTGATCTATAAACTGTCATGGATATTTCACTGGAAAAGTTTGTCACAATCGATCTGATAAATGAAACTAAAATCTACTCTATGAAGGTTAAATTCCTTTAGATTCCAAAATATTTAGTTACTGATTTTCTACTTATGCATGAAATAGATAAAATATGGAAAATAGATAATATTAAAATACAATCATGCACCATCCAAAAATAAAAAAAAATATTTTCTTTGGGAAACCCTTATGGGAGAAAACCCAACTAGAAGGTGAGGTTGCTCTGCTCTCTTTTTTTTTGGTATGAAAATAATGCAAGTACAAAGGAGAAGGCACTCTTTGTGGAGTTAATTGAGACCTGTGGCCTATTAGGATGCTACATAACATTATCCCCCTCTATTATTATCTCTAATTTCACACTCCCATTTTTTCTACTCTATTATGGAACAAAATACAATAACATAGAATGGAACCCCTTCTCCTCCTAGCGGTCCAGTATTTAACATAGCTCGATAGCCATCTAGGGGTAGGTTTTTGAATTCCTCAACCCTCAATTGTGATAAGGTTTTGGAACTTTTAGAATGTTCTTATAAAATCCACTATGTGGCTATCCCTACATCTCTAAGTAATGGAGGCTAATGTTGCATCCACTCGCACCATGGTGATCAATACTGTAGGTCAACTTGCAAGAGGCATAACTTTCACATACAAACTTTGATTGAGGTAATTATTACATTGTTGGAAAGGTATCAGTGTGTAGAATATAGAATAATTTTTTTCATTTGATTCCTCAAATTGGATTCAGAATATTTAGACCTTTTTTTGGACCCAAATTTCCAAATTTGGACAAGCCGCCAAAATGGCCCTGCAAGCCGCCAAATATAATTATCCAATTTGGATAATACCTCCCCATTTAGGGAGGATTTTGGTCCCCAAAAGATTCACTGAATGAGGTGATGAAAATTTTTCTCTACCTTCTCCGTAGAAAACACTTTTCTTTGCTTGGAAGTTGTCCTTTCAACCCAATCTACCAAAGGTCATGTTTCCCCTTTTTTGTAGTTATGGACCTCTTTTGCAAAATTGTGTCCTCTTCCAACTCTTTTGAGAATTCGGTGCTAGTTCCTCTTTGGAAGGAAGAACCTTCTCCTCCTCCTAATCCAACATGGAATGCTCATAGAGTTTGAGATTCTCCATGTTCAATACTAAGTAAATGCACATATATGGGGGTAGACTGAGTCTATAGGCATTATCTCCAACCTTTTCCACTACCTCAAAAGGACCATACCAAAAAGCTTTAATATTCTTACCAAGACCCTGTAGTATTTCCTTATTCATTTGTAGCCATACTATGTCTCCCACTTTGAATGTTCCCTCTTTTTTGTGTTGGTCATGTCTAGCATTGTACTTTTCTTGTGACTTCTTCAATGTTTCATATACTTACAAATAGATCAGTATGATCTTATCAAAAAAAATTCTTATTTTAATGAATCTCCTATAAGTTCCTCCCTCTCTCCTCCTTGTTTTACACATACAACATCCAAGGGTGATGGTGGAAAGTATCCAAAACAAGTTTAAAAAGGTGACTTACTAGTAGAAGTGTGGACTGCTCTATCATAAGAGTGTTGTATGTAGATCATATTTTCATCCCATGTCTTCGGATGCATTTAATTGTAACCCCTCAAAAGTTGCACCAAATTCCTATTGATTCCTTATGTATTCCCATATTTATGTGGATGTAATGTTTTATACCTCTTGATATTAGTGTCCATCTTCTCCCACAACGTATTTCAAAAGGCACTAAGAAATATGGTTTCCCTCTCTGAGATGATGCTCCTTGGTATCCCAAAATGCACCCAGAACTATTCAAAGAACAAGTTTGTTTCTTCCTCTTTCTTTATGATCTTTTAAAAGGCATGAGAATGCACATTTTTTTGAACATGTAAACTACCAAAAATAGATAGTCATGTCCCTTCTACATGGTAGGTAAAACTCCCATAAAATCTGTGGAAATGATTTCCCAAGGTCGAGTGGGTACATGTAAGGGATTGTATAGACCTTGCTTCCTATTACTGGTCTTGTTGGTACAACAAATTATACATCTTCTAATATACCGTGCTATGTTTTCTTGCATTATGGGTCAGTACACATACCTCTGTAAATTGGAAATTGTTTTCCCAAGGCCAAAATTTCTTGAAACCTTGGAGATGTGAGCCTCTTTGATAAGTTTCAATATTTCACCTTTAGGGACATAAAGCTTGTCGATCTTGTAGAGTAAACCATTCTATAAATGATAGTCATCCTTTTCACCACCTTCCTCTATATGAATTTGGACATGTAGCTATTGAAATACTTCCTTGAAGTCCTAATATTTTGTGTATGCCTCTCTATATGCATCATGGGTAAAAGGATCCATGTGCATCAAAGTTCCCAAAGTTGTAATCTTGGATGTCGGTGGCCTTGAAAGCATGTTTTCCAAGTTTTTTGTGCTACCCTTCTTATACTTGATGACTGTATGAAATTGTTGTAAGAACCCTATCCATTTGTAGTTCCTAGTTTGTTGTAACTTACTCTGGGACTAAAAATACTAAAGTGGTTGGTGATCTATGTGGATGATAGTATTCTTTCCCATCAGATAGTGCTTTCATTTTTTAACAACTTGTACCAAGTCATAGAGCTCATTTTCATAGATAGGGTAGTTGATAATTTCCCCATGAAATACTTCAGAATGATAACATACATACCTTCCTCCTTGCATCAAAATTACTCTCATGGCATACCCACTTGCATCTGTCTCCACTTCAAAGGGATTCTACAAGTTTGGTAGCACAAGAAATGGTGCTTGAATGATATTTATTTTCAACTCATCAAAATCCTTATGCTTATTTTTCCCCCACTAGAAACTCTTACCACGCATTGTTGTGGCATGGAGTAGTGCAACTATTGCTCAAAATGAAGCTATGAACTTTTGCAAGTATTGTGGTATTCCAATAAAGCTCCTAAATTTAATGAAATTTGTAGGAAATGGCCATTTCATGATGGCATCCATATTTTGGGGATATATCTTGAGCTCCCCTCCACCGATAACATACCCCAAATACACCAAAGACTGTTGAGAAAACTCACATTTCTTGAGGTTATCCAATAGATGGTGCTTCTTTTGAGTCTCTAACACCTACATGAGATGTGATATGTGCTCCTCCCAGATAGCATTATAAACCAGTATATCATCCAAATAGAAAATAACAAATTAATCTAGATAAGGGTGTAAAACATCATTCATTAGTCTCATAAATTTAGCCAGTGTGTTACATAAACTGAATGGCATTATCAACCACTCATACAAACCTTTCCTTGTATTGAAGGTAGTCTTCTAGGCATTTTCTTCTTTGACTTGTACCTAGTGATATCCTAATTTCAAATCCAACTTAGTGAAGTACTTGGCATGTTGCATCTGGTCCAATAGATCATTGATCCTTGACAGAGGGTACCAATTATTTAGTGTAATTTTATTCAAATCCCTATAATCGATACATATTGTCCATGTCCCATCCTTCTTGGGAACAATTATGATGTGTGACCCACAAGGTGAGGTACTTGGTCAAATCAAACCATCCTCCAACAACTGTTGCAACTGCTTCTTTACTTCATTTTCTTCTAGAATGAACCGTCTATACAACCCAATATTTGGCAAGGGAGAGTCTAGAAATAATTGGATTTCATGCTCCACTTCCCTCTTGGGTGGTATCCCTTTAGGCTCCTATAACACTCCTTCGTATTCATATAGAAACTCCTCCAACTGGTGTTTCATCTATTTAGTACACCCTTCTAAGGATGTCTTTACTTTTAGCAACTCTTCACTAGACTGGTTTTCTCTTAGAAAAATTAAAACATATTTCTTGCTAGAACTAATCAATTTCTTAGATTGATTGGCACTTGTCAGTGAAATTTTCGATTTGCATTTTTGCATGATGATGATGAAGGATTTCCCATCCTTGATGAGGTGGTACTGATTGGATATTTGCATGAATATAACATACCTCATATACGTGTAGGGGCTTCCAAACACTACTCTACATACATATAGTGGTACTACATCCAATTATACTTCATTTATAAAATCAACGCTTGCAACAAATTTACTCTTACATTGTTTCCTTACCTTGATCTTTGCATCCTTGTTTACCCATACCAATGTATATGGGCTAGGATTATTGAAAACCTCCAATCCAAGTTTTTTGACCAAATCTATTGCTATGATATTATACTGTGAACCAGAGTTGAACAGAGCATCTATCTTGGTCTTCTTGACCTGAATATTGATGTAGAAGAGCTTTGTCATGTCCTTCTCTTCCTGGTGATGAAGGATACTCAAATTCATCTCCTTATACATAGTGTTGCATAGAATATTTTTATCCACATATGAGCTACCTTCAACCTTATCTCTTGAATCTGTCGCTAGAAGGTTATTTTCCTTTCCATCCTTGCAGTTCTTTGGGTTCAGCTTTGGATGTAATTACTAGCATTTTTTCTTAGTGTGGCTATCAATGTTGCAATTATTGCAACAGTTGTTGGGATCTTTGCATTGATGTGTAGTGGTTGTTATCTTCTTATATTTTTCCCATTTCTACTTGTTGTTTCCCTCCTTGGAATATTCATGGTACTCTTTCTACTTAGAACCACTTAGTTGCCCCTTCTTTTGGCCAATGTTTTCTGGTTATTGTGTATATACACATGCCTAATCCACTAAACTTGGATTGAAGAGCATCACTTGCTTTCATAGATGATTGTGTAAACCCCACACATACTTGAGGAGTACATTTGCGTTCTTAGGAGAGATACCCAACATGATTGCAATATTTCTGAACTCAGTGGTGTACTCTTGTACACTCTTCCCCTGCCTCTTCTTAAAGTACTGCCACCAAATCCATTGGTCATCTATGTACTTGATAGGTTATAATTGGGACTTGATGATCGTTTTGAATTCCTCCCACCTAGATATTGGTGGATCACACTCTAGCCCAAGTGTTTCCATATGGATTTCCCACCAAGTTAAATCATGGCCCTCTAACTTCAATCTAGAAAATGAAATCTTCTACAATTCATCTATTTGGAGAATGATAAAATGAACTTCTAGTTGTTGTGACCAATAATTCAATTTTAATGCATTGATCTCATCTTGGTAAAGATTTATGTCCACTTTTTCTTCCATAATGAATAGGGGCTATGAAGGATTAACAACACTCAAACTCGGTTGCACTTTCTCAGATTCTGTCCATGACTCCTTTCCATAATATTCATGATCTCTTGATTTCCCCTCCGATCTGATCGATGTTTAGAGCCTCCATCATCATCATCGTCGTCATCATTATCATTGTCATTGTGATCACCATCATCATAATTTTCATCATCATTTTCATCATCATTTTCATCATCATCATCATCATTATCATTGTCATCACCATAATCAACATTGTCGTCGTCATCCTCCTCATCATCATCATCATCGTCATCTTCATCATTGTCATTGTCGTCATCGTCATCATAGCCATTATCTTCATCATCATCATTGTCATCATCATCATCATCATTTCCATTTCCATGATCATCATCGTCATCGTCATCATATTCGTCATTTTCATTGTCATGATCACCATCATATCATCATCATATTCATCGTCATCATCATCTTCATCGTCATCATCATCATCTTTGCATCGTCATCACCATCATCATCGTCATTGTCGTCGTCATCATCATCGTCCTCGGTGTCATCATAATCAGCATCGTCATCGTTGTCATCACCATAATCAACATTGTCATCATTACCATTGAAGTTCATAAGTGTATATGTGGTTTGGGTTATATGGGTTAAGGGTTATATGATTACGATGGTTTTGTGTTGATTTTGTAGCAAGGGTTTGTGTTTAAAATATTATAAAATAGTGATTATAAAGGTTAATGTTAAAGGAATAAGGTTTATAAAATTTAAATAATAATGGTTATATGATAGAGGGTTATAACCTTTATGTGTTCTACTAGTTAAGGATTAGGAGATATAGGGGTTTGAGGGTTGGATCAAATTTAGTGGTGATAATAGTTTTAAGGGTTAGTTATTATAGATGTTAGAAGGCATAGGTATCATAGGGACATGGATTAATATTTATATTGAAGTATGCAAATTTTCATAGTTCCTCGTAATGTTGTTTGCAATTCTAGAAATAAAGTGTGTTTGTAGTTTTTGAAGTGTCCAACATTTCAAGTGGACACACCATCCATCAGCAGGGACTATTGAAGAAATGAGTGGAGTGTCCACTCTAAATGTTGGACGTTTCAAAAACTCCATACACAGTTTATTTCCAGAATTAAAAACAACAAGATTTATATTGGTTAAGGGTTATGGGTTATAATGGTTAGGGTTTATATGGTAAGGAGCTAGTTATTATAAAAAATAGGGTTTATAACATCTAGAGTTTAGTTTTAATGTGGTTATAAGGGTTAGGTATTTGGGTTGTATGGGTTTTCTATTGAGTTTACTATTTATCTATATTATAAACATAAATTAAGTGTTAGGGGTTACATAAGCAATGGTTTATAGAAATTACAGGAGTTAGAGGTTATAGGGCTTAGGGATTATATGGGTCAAGATACATAGGGATTACGATATAAGGGTTATTTCAATAAAGGGAGTCACAAATAGGTCATGTAAATTAAGAGAGTTCCCCAAACAACCACCTCAAATTGTCTAATAAATCCAAACCAATGACCAATTAGGACCAACTAGGGGAAGAGGAGAGGAAATAACTTGGAACACTACCTAAGCACTAAACAACATAATCAACATAATCAACATAGTCATCATCATAATCAACATGATAGTCATCATCCTCCTCCTCAACATCGTCATCATCATCATTTTCATTGTTATTGTTGTCGTCGTCGTCATCATCGTCATCATCATCATCATCATCATCTTCGTCATTGTCATCGTCATTGTCATCACCATAGTAAAAAATTTCATCCTCATCATCATCGTCGCCATCATCAATGTCATCACCATCACCATCTTCGTCATCGTCATCATCATTTTCATTGTCATCGTCATCGTCGTCATCATCATTTTCATTGTCATCGTCATCGTCGTCATCATCATTGTTATTGTCATTGTTGTCATCAAACTATAACTATAACCCCTTACCATTTTAACATTATCACCCTTAATATATAATCCCTTACCCTTTTAAAATTATCACCCTTTATATATAATCCCTTACCCTTTTAACATTATCACCCTTAACCTCCCTTACGTTATAACTATAACCAATGTAACTCGTCACTTATATATATATATATATATATATATAATAATATATTAATTATGTGTTATATATAATATAATTAATATAAATATATTTATATATTTATATTTATATTAATATATATAATATATTTATATATTTATATTAATATATATAATATATTTATATATTGATAAGTAATATAAATTGGTGGGGATTAAGAATGAATCTATTCGAGGTGGAAGCTACGATAATGGCAGATGAGACCGGCGAGGTATGGATGTTGATAGGTAGGGGATTAATGTTTGAGGCCTCTCTCTTCGCGCCTTGGATGAATTAATCGGGGGTTTGGTGGGAACCCTTTTCTAGATTCGCGGCGTTCTCAAGTTGAAAGAGGCATTTTTCTTGATCTCCAGGGCCTATTTTTTTCTACACTTGGTGGTTCATGATGGAGATGGCGGGGGACACAGGCTCACCGCAGGGATCAGGTGTGGCGGTGGATAGTCTTTGGACAGTGGACCTAGCTCCCTTTGTCAGTTTTCCATTGGGGTTTGAGCAGGAAAACCCAGATGGTTTGGCAAACAACCTGACATCTGACTTGGAATTGGGGATTCACACCACGATGGCCTTGTCGTATTCGAATGGATTGGATTTCGAGTTTCCAATGGCTACTTTGTCAGGGATAATTCCTGGGATGGGCCCCCCTCGGGGTCTGTCAGAGGTGAACTTTACTTGCTTCAGATCTGATAAAAGAACTCTTTTGATTGATGACTATTTGTACACACAACCAAAAGCCTTATAGGAGGCGGTTTCTTATGCACAATTCTCTCCTTCGAAATTTATTTCTAATATTGGGTATTTTCCGGAACCGACAGAAATTGTTGGAGGTCTCTTTGATAAGGCTTCTTCTCTGGTAAGGGACACAAGGCCTCTTTTCTCTCCACCCCATCTGGGCTCCATAGGTACAGCCCATGGGGGAGGTCATGGTCGCGGTCATTTGGAAGATTTTGGAACTTCAAAGCGTCAAGTGAACAAAGGCCCTCAGTGTGCAAGGGAAAGAACTGACTTAGAGCACCTAGTATTCAGTGAAGATATCAACATGGATCGAGTGGTTCAGTTCTCAGAGTTGGCAGTGGTGGGTCAGGTGCATGGGAAATGGTGGGATTACCTTACTTGCGGTCCTGGATGGAAACTTCTTGGGGCTCTAATCTCTCTGTATTACCCAGTATTCGCTTACTTGCTCAGGGATGGTTCGCTTTCGTCTTTTCAGCCACTACAGATGTCAATTGTGTTCTTTCCAAAACTTGGAGTATAGATGGGACTTCTATTGTTCTACAAGCTTTGATGCAAAGCAAGAGAGGGTGGATGCAGTCCCTGTCTAGGTTCGTCTCTTGGGTCTCCCTATGTAGTACTAGAACCTTGTTCGTTTCTCAACAATTGGGAACAAATTGGGGGAATATTTGGATGTCAATTTTTTTTTCTAAGAGATAGTAAATATGTCTATGGCCAAGATCTTAGTGAGGTTGGATCTTTGGATGGGACTCCTAAAGGAACTAACTATTGAGACGAATTTTGGTTCCTTCATTCATCCCCTGGACTATGAAGTTATGCCCTTCAGATGCCATAGATGCCATTCTTATGGGCATGGCATTGTCGACTATCAACTTCCCTTCAAGAGTAAGATAAGGGGTCTGGGGGATGGTGGAATTGATCTGGGGTCTGGCTGAGCGGCTAGGGGGACTAGGGGCTCTGGGGGAGCTCATATCATGGCCTCTCAGCCCCGGGAATGGGACAGATATTTAAGACAACACTCTTCTCCTAAGATAGGTGTTCCTCTGGACATCTGGGAGATGGCACAAGCAAATGTTCAAAAGTCCTCAAACTTGGATTGCCCTCGGTCATTATTGGTTTTGGGTAAGAAACAGTCTTCCTTTCCCTCGTTTGCTTCTACTTTTTATGAATTTTTATTTTTGTCAGGCTCGGTGGGGTTGGATGATGTTTCTTTAGTGGGTCTTCCTTCGCCTTTCCCCTTGCCTTGTCTTGAGGCCACTTTTTGCACCCTCACTCATGTTGGAGCTCTTTTTCCTCCATCGATTAGTACTCCCTCAGCCCCTCCAAATCAGTTGTCAGGGGTTCCTGGGGTGACTTTGGGCCTTCCCTCCACGGTACCCCTAGAGGGTTTGGGTCTATATGCTCCTTCTTCTGTGGGTTTATCCTTGGGACCTACTTTTCCCGTCCTACTAACTCAGACCACTGCGGGACTCCCTCCCTTTCCGACAATCTTTCTTCTTCTAGTTCCAAATCTTCGGAGGGCTCCAGGATACATTATTCACTCCGTAATAGGACTATTATATCTGGGTATTTGGACAACTATGGTGCGGAGGACCCTCCTAGGTCAAGCTTGGGATCGCTTACTCGAGCTCCGTCTTTGGCAAGGGGACGCAGTAGGTGATCTCACCTTTTACTGGAACAAGAACAGGCCAAGCTTGATGTGGCCTCTAGCAGACAATCTTCCATTGAATGGGCTCTTAGAGAAAATCAACCTCATGGTTTGGTTTCCATATGAAAATCCTCTCCTATAACTGTAGGGGACTAGTGAGCCCAAAAAGGAAATCATCTATAAAAAGAATGGTTTTGATTACTAATTCAGATCTTATATTTCTACAAGAAACCTTGGGGGTGAGTGAACAGGTGGTCTCGACATTGGAATCCTTATTTCCTAGTTGGTCCTTTTTAGCTATGGATGCAAAGGGACGCTCTGGGGGACTAGCCACAGGTTGGCGGATCAAGAGTTGTAAATGTGATCGAATTTGGGGCTTTGAATCAGGTCTTGGAATAAATATGTTTTCAGCAAAGTTGGGCCACTCCCTACTACTTATCAATATCTATGGTCCTTGTTCTGATAGGAAATGATACTGGGACTCCTTGGATTTGAGCTCTTGGCTTACCGATTGAGTTGTTATTGTGGATGGAGATCTAAACTTTTCATTGGGAGCGACTGAAGTTTAGGGCCCTTGCACTACCGCGGACCCTTTGACTTAATATTTTTACACACTTGCTAGACTTACATGGCCTGTTGGATCTAGAGCCGGTGAAATTACAGTCGACTTGGAAAAATTTGAGGGTCGGGGATGCACAAGTTGAAAAACGTGTGGATCGTTTCCTCTTGCAGGAAGAGTTACTAGATTCAATAGCACTTTCACAACAATGGGTAGCTTGTTCCGGTGAATCAGACCATAATCCGATAGTTTTGGAATTGTGTAATAGGGTTAGAAGGACTCCCAACCCCTTCAAATTTTTTAAAGGATGGATAAAGGATCTAGAGTATCAAGCACTGGTGTGCAATCTGTGGAATCCCTTCGTCCCCGAACATAATACCCATGTTTCTATCCACTTTATGGAAAACTTGAAAAAATTCAAGCAGACAACTATCTCCTTGGCACATGAGAAAAAATTAAAAGAGGATAAGGAGCTTCGTTGCTTAGAGAAATTTTTGTTGGATGGGCAAGTCAATCATGATTAGAGTTTCCACTCCAGGGAGACAAGGGAGGAACTAGTTCAATTGGAACTTCGGCAAAGAACTATCTTGGCTAAAAACAAAGCTTTGTGGCGACTTAAAAGTCGTGCACTTTGGATCGCTAGTGGGGATGAGAATACAAAAAAAATTCACCCTTATGCCAAGGGACGAAAACTGAATAATACAATTTGGGGCCTTACCCAGGGATATGGCCAAATGGTCAATACTTTTGAGGGTCTCGCTTCAATGGGGATTACACATTTCAAAAAAAAAATCAAGGCACAGGTGGGATCCTCCATTAATGAAATTGTGAAAGTTGTCAGGCTCTTTCCTAGTTTTGTGGAAGAGGAAGAGCGAGAGTCTTTGATGATGGAAGTCTCTGAAGCGGAATTGTTGGTTGTCATGACCTCCTTCCAGAAAGGGAAGAGCATGGGTCCGGACGGTTGGCCGATTGAATTCTATTTAGGTTTCTTCGATCTATTGGGGAAAGAAATTATGACGGTAGTGAATGAGTCAAGGAAAAATGGGCGTATACATGAGCCATTTAATGTTACCTTCATTGCATTAATACCCAAATTAGACAAACCAACTTCCTTTGATGACTTTCGTCCGATCTCCTTGTGAAATTAAATCTACAATATTATCTCAAAAGTCATTAGTCAAAGATTAAAAGATTTACTTTCCAGGCATATTTCACCTGAACAGTTCGGATTCCTCAAAGGCAGGCAGATCCACAAGGCCATTGGGGTCTCTCAAGAAGGACTCCACAGTTTAAAAAGTAATAAACTCAAAGGGGCAGTCATTAAAATCGACCTCTCAAAGGCTTTTGACAGAGTAAATTGACTATATATTCGGATGTTGCTGATACACCTCGGTTTTGGGGTAGCCTTCATGAACTGGACTATGGCTTGCTTAAATTTAGTATCCTTTTCTATATTGATCAATGGAGTTCCCTCCTCCTTATTTACAGTGGAGCGAGTTAGACAGGGTTTCCCTTTGTCTCCACTTCTCTTTCTTTTGGTCGTCGAGTGCCTTATTCATTTCTTGATTGAGGCAAAGCTAGTTGGCACCTTCAGAGGCATAAAAATCTCTACAGGATTGTACATCTCACACCTACTATTTGTAGATGACATATTAATTTTTTGTGATGGATCCAAGCAGGATATTGGAAAGTTGAGTGAAGGGCTTCTACTTTTTAAACAAGCTACAGGCATGGAAATCAACAATCAGAAATCTAGTATCACATTATCCTTTTTATCCATGGAGCAGTCATTATGCATTACTACTCGAATCCCCTTCATAGTTTTTGATCTAGATGGTGGATTGAAGTACCTCGGCTTTCAACTGAAACCAAACGACTACCAGAAGATTGACTGGGGGTGGCTTATTACAAAAATTGAAAAAAGGCTCAAGGGGTGGAGTCACAGATGGCTATCTAGGACAGGGCGACTTATACTAATTAAAGCAGTTCTAGAGGCCATCCCGGTATACTAGATGTCATTAGCATGGATTTCAAAAGGAATTTTGGAGAAGATATGGAAGATGTGATTCCTATATTTGTGGCAGGGACATAAGGACAAAAAAGTCTTACCTTGGTTTTGTTGGGAATGGATTGCTATGCCAAAGTCCCTAGGAGGCTGGGGCTTAAAAAATATCTTCACCTTCTCCAAAGCGCTTGTGGAGAAGTGCACCTGGCAATTGATAAAGACCAACAGTCTCTAGACATAGGTAGCTCAACAAAAATATGTAGCTCCACTCTCCATCCTCGAATGGATTCACATTCCATCCAAAACATCATCAGGGGCCTCTATCATCTGGAAGTATTTGATCAATGCCTTTGACCTGGTGGGGAATGATCTGGTGTGGAGAGTGGGCTATGGATGACAAGTTTGTCTTGGTCGGGGTCTCAGCTGAGCCATATTTTACCGGACAGGATTTGGTTAAGATTGGCGTTGGCATGTTACTATCATCTAGCACAAGTGGGGGACCCCTTATAGTCAGACTTGTGACACCAAGGATGGATGATAGGGATTAGACTTGGCCTCTCGAAGGCGGATTTGATTCACTGGGATAGGTACACACAGGCCCTTCGAGCAGCCTCTATTCTTCTGGTGGACATAGACGATGAATTGCTTTGGGATGGAGTTGGCGACAGAGAATACACCCCGCATTTCAGCTATATCAAGTTATGTGTGGATCTTTTCCAAAGGGATCCCCTCTGGTGGTGGCGGAAAATCTAGAAAACAAATTGTCCATCGAAAGGGAAACTATCGATTTGGTCAATATTGGCCAATAAATTGCCTACCTAGGACAATTTACAAAGACGTCTTTTTTCTGGGCTGGGTCGATGTGCTCTGTGAAAATCCCATCTAGAATCGGTGGACCACCTTTTCTTAATTTTTCCATTTGTCACGGAAGTTTGGGCCTTTGTTAGGATCTTGATGCCTTCCCTCTGGAATTGGCAGGGAATTACCTTCGAATTATCCCTATAGAATTGGTTGCGGGAATGGGGCCAAGAGGATTATCAAGCCTTCCCTTTTATTCTGGCTTGGGGGATATGGACCAACCGGAATGGACAAATCTTTTAGAATGAGCCCTTCTCGGCAGAAAGAGTAGTAGTAAATTGTATAGGGATTTTACAATCTTTCTTGGGATCGGGTAGGGATATTGTGGCTCCTCTCAGAGATATCAGGGAGGTAGAACCCAATAGTAATTTTTCGTGGGAATACTTTGACAGGGCTTCCTCATCCGATCAAACAATTTGTGGTGGGGGAGGTTGTCTACACTTCACGCGTGCACATTACTTCACCCTCAAAGCGGGTTTGGGCCCAGGCACAAACAACTATTCTGAATTAATGGCTTTAAAACTCCTCCTCTTATTTGTTATCAAACAGGGTTGTAGAACTCTTCAATTTTTTGGTGACTCCTTAGTAATCATCAATTGGATCAATGGGGAACACAAATGTCAGGTCTCACATTTGCTTCCACTGCTAGAGGATGTAGTGTGCACCAAAAATATATTTGACACTATCTCTTTTTCTCATATATACAAGGAAAGGAACCAACTGGCAGACAGACTTTCCAGGGAGACCACGCAGTTAGACTATGGCCAATGGTATGTAGCAGAATTCACACCTGCAGGCACTCGAGGATTTTATCACGGACCATTTAATGAATGACATAATACATGTGGTTGGCAATATCCTCGGATGAGGAGGAACCTCTTTTATATTTTTTATTGAAAAATTGATTATAATGTAATAATCACAGAATGACCATTGTGGGGTCAGGACTGTTAGAACTTTTTTAGCTGGTTATTATTTTGGAACCACATATCAATCATGGGAATGTAGCATGTAAGTCGAGTTTTGGTGGATTGGCTCCTTTTTGTCGGAAAATATGTATGTAGCTATGACAAATAGAAAATACATATTTGTGTATGTAATTTTGTTCTATAATAAAATTATGAATTTTTTTGCAGAAACAAAAAATAATAATATATTTATATATTTATATTAATATATATAATATATTTATATTAATATATATAATATATTTATATATTTATATTAATATATATAATATATAAATATATTTATATTAATTATATTATATATAACACAACATATAATAAAAAATAACCAAAACAAATGTAACAATTATAATAAATATATTAATTATATTATATATAACACAACATATTGATATGAAATTCCCAAAACAAAATGAATGTAACAAAAACCAAACAAACAAAACCCA
>ML824719.1:19213-40791 GCA_009831015.1 Picea engelmannii | reverse complement strand
GCAGATTCAACCATTTATCTACAACATCCACATCTATCAGTCCTTCAAATAATGGAATATCAAAATTTACTTGTACCTTGAAGGGGGTTGCATGGACTCTTAATGAAGATGCTTCTCCCATGGGCATTGGTTGAAGGATTTGCGCGAAGTTGTCCATCATTTCGTTCCTTTGTCATGTGAGATCTTCCTTGAGCAACATTTTAATTGGATATCTTGCTCCGTCATCTTTCTTTTCATCCCCTATGGGTTTTGAGGGGCTTGAAGCAATCGATCTTGCAATGGCTCGATGGGTTCGAGTACTAATTTCTTGTACCCAGATCTTGTCAGGGACATGCATGAAGAAAAATAAATGAAGAGCATACCGCTTTGATACCACTGATCCATATTTAGGAGTGGAAGGAACTGATTAATAGAATGAATACAATAAACATAGAGATATGAAGAATAACACATATATCCAGTGAACAATATCTTCTATTGAATAATGAAGTAGGCTGAAACTATAAAACTGCAAAACTAAAACACTTGCTCGAATGGTGCTAACTATATCTGAGAAGAGATGTGGCTGCTACACACATTCCTTTGAGCATAATGGATTACAATGAGGCTCTAGAGGCCTTTTTGATATTACTCATGAATGCCAAAACCCTATACATCCAAAAACCTAACTCTAGAAGGTGAAACTCCAAAAGTAATGTGGGACCCTATGGGTAAGTTGGTGTAAGTTGGTACCTCAACTTCCTAGGGTTGTAACTTTTGCATACTACCTCTGTTTTAGGTGCACGATAGGCCGTTGGAAAGGTATTTCAGAGAAACACACATTCTGTTGTCAAAATCTGACTCCATATATAGTTTGACTATGGAGAGCCCAAAAAACAATGTTTAGGGCCCCAAAACGACCCTAGAAGTACATCAAGATGTGATGACATGAAAACATACAAAATAAGCTAGTTGGATTAGGTGATAGGTCACCAATATCCACCTGGAGCATGTGTGGGGCTTCAGACAACCCCACAAGTGTAGAACCCACAATTACAAGAAGTACATAAGAACGTGCTGAAAAAAAATAGACAAGAGGAGCTAGTTGGAACATGTGGGTGGCCACCAATATCCACCTGGATCAAAAAAGGTCTTGAACTTAAACAACTAAAAATTCTACTAATGATAAAACTAAACTGATGCATATGCTGAACCGAACTGAGATTTGACAAAACTAACTAGGACTGATAGAACTAGGTTCTGAATCAAGCACTTGTATCCATGCACATTGTTGGAGGCCAACCGAGAGATAACTAGATGTGCTGGAAGCTTCCTCAAACTCTTCCTCCTCTTTGAAAGAAGTAAACTAGAACAAAACTCACCCAAAATTTGACGAATTTATGGAGAAAATGACCTCAAAGGTCTCTTTGATTCTCCCTAACCATGATACTTGTGTAAAATATGAGAGAGGTTTTTTTGCATGGGCCTGTTCTAAAATCAAACCTCTTTCAGTTATCACAATTTCACCTGCAGCTATTCAGAATGTGTGTCGAAATACAACGAAAGAAACATGGAAATTAGTATTTGGCGAATTTATGAAAAAATGGTCTCAAAGGTCTTGTCGATTCCCTCAGATTGTGATACTTGTGTAAAATATGAGAGAGGTTTTTGTGGATGGGATTGTTATAAAAAAAATCTCTTTCATTTTAAAAAATTCACCTCTAGTTGTTTGGGAGGAGTGTCGAATGAGAATGATAGAAACAAGAAAAAAACAGAGCATTTTGTGAATTTCTGGCAGCGCCTTAGCAATCCTTTCTTTGAATGTGATTTGTCTCTATTTATTCATGAAATGATATCTCTGAATGTTATTTTATATGCATATAAATCTAGAATCGACCCTTGATTGACCCTTATGAATATGGAGTTGTTGGATTGTTTCTGGTGAAGGATGATCTAAAATTGTGCCCAGAAAAGAGGATTGAATCTGCAAAAATCTTAAGATATGGAAGTGAATATGATACTTTGCTTATTTGTTGAATACTCTATCTTTCAAATATTCAATTGATAACACACTTTTGTTCTGGGAAATGGCATGAGAATTCAAGTTATGTTAGGCTTAATGGACATTTCAAGGTCTTGGTTCCCTTTCCTCTTTCTATTCTACTTGGCTTCAGGGGATTCCTTAATCAAGGTTTCCATAGGCACAAATTTTGCAAAATAAATATTGGGACTGTGTTGTTTAGTTTTCCTTTGTCCCCTTGTTTTTTTTCTTGGTAATTTTATCTTGCTGCATGGTGGAGGTCACAAGATTGTCTTTTGAATGCTCAAGTGACAATGGGCCTGGTGGAGTAAGCCGTTCCTCTTGTTGTCTGATACAAACCTTGGTTCCCTCCTTCTCTCTTTTATTTTTTGTAGTTGATCTATTTGCACTCGATGGGTACCTTTAGTTTTGAGAGCCCTTTTCTTACTTGCAGCTTCTTGTGATGCCTTCTATGAGCTACCAACTTTAGGGGAAACCTTATATTATGTATCATCTTCATCTCCTTTATCATTAATCTTTGTATCATGATGATTTTCTTGCTTTAGTAAACCTACATATTGTAGAAAGTAATCCCAAGATGTTTCAATTTCATCCAGTGTGAAAACTGAGCGACGAGATGATTCTTGAACTTTAATTCACTGAGACTGCATATAATGAGCTGACCGTGACCTTAATTTTGATGAATTTGCACCTGTAACTATAATTCTCCACAACCTCTTGTGATGATGACAACCGAAAGTGAAGTTCACACGATATTAACATGAACTTAACATGAGCTATGTGATCATGAACTCAGAAATGACTAGCATACTGAGTGCTCATGATCATGCATGCGCATGCAAGCATCAACATTGCACTTTTTTTAAAATATTTGAATTCACTTATGAACGTTGAAAGAGCTAAAACAACATGCTTTTACCCTGTTTGCAAGAACATGTGTGTTCTTGCAATCAATGTTTTTTGAGATGAAAAGGCCTATCTAACATGCTATAAGCTTAAGTAAAGTATTCAAAGGTGACAACATGTTGTTAACCCAAACCAGACGTGCAACAATATTTCAAGAAAGAAATAAAATGGTGCAAACGTAATAGAGGGGAAAAAAACTCAAGCTGACGCATAAACCATGGAGGAGCATTAAAACAAAAAAGAAGCTTGAAGAGGATTTATAAGTGAAAGAAGGGAAGGGAAGGGATGCAGACCTAAGTTCCAACAATGGCTCCATCAGGGGATAACACTTCCCTGTGAGGTGCTAAGAACAATAGATCAGGTGCCTTACCTCTCCAAACTTGTTGTAACTTACTTCTGTTTTTGTCTACCAACCGTGCTTTCTATCCTTATTCAATCTGAAAATCAAAACTGCAGCTACACCCTAGTTCCTTTGTTGCGATATGGATTCTTATTACTGATTTACTCTATAAACAAACTGAAAATGAAATGCTCGAATGACGATATTATTCAACACACCCCTACTCTAACCAACTGAAATTGAATACTCAAGTATAAACAAATTTCCAAAATAACCAATCAAGCAACAAGATTCTTGGCATGTCTTCATGTACATTTCTAAAAACATGAAAAGACAAAAACGTACATAACAAAAATTCTAATGGAAGATCATACTTATTGCCACACACTGTGTGCATCATACCAACAACTACAATATTAGAGACCCCTGTTGAAACTGAATCCATCCAATCAGATATGGGATCATGAAGAACATGAGGAGACTCTAGCTGATCTAGAAGACTGGGTCACTTCTATTTGAAATCTACTATATGAACAAGACTAGGCTGCTCCTGTCCTCGTTGAAACATCTCATGAAATTCATGTGATTCACAACCATTAAGGGCAACAAAACACTCTTGATACTACTCATCTTTTTGTTTGAAATGAATGATTATGTCTTCTTCATTGCTAGTTTTTTCTTGTTCTTACTTCAGAATGTCTTTTTCAGACTTTTATATTTCTTATCGCTCAACGATTTCTAGAGAATGAAAATCCACATCTACTATAAAATAAGATTTGAAATGTTGATTTGGTATCTCCTCTTCATTTTTCTACTACAACAATTGATACCTGCTCAACATCACCCTCTTCAACTTGCTTCTCAATAGTTGGTAAAGAAGAAGACATTATGAACTGCTCATGCAATTCTTCCTATTATTCTTTACTATATTGATGTGGCTCAGAACCATAACTGTCATCTACTGGCCCATTACATATGGAAACTTTAGAGAGAAGGGAAGTGACATGTTTTGGGTCTTCAACATCATGGTCTCCATAATGATCAAATGAAGGTGGATCATCAAGAGATATAACTTGAGAGACCCGCTTATAAGCTTCTTCAATGATGGGCTCGTTGTATGATCCTACAACAAGAGTTTGCTGAAAAGACACTTGCTCTTCTTCATAACCAGTAAATGGATTTTTTTCAACTTCAAATATATCATAAACACGTTGATTATAAAAGATTTATGAATGTTGAAATTCAAAAACGTTTCTTTCATAAAAAACAGGTGATAAATATTCATGAAAAATTCAAGCAAAAACTTGATCACAATCATGACTATAATTAGCTGGATCATTAACACAAAGTTGAAAAAACTTCTGCTGGAAATCCAAACTAAAAAAGGATTTAACATCAACATTTATTTCCTTCTAATCATCATTTTCAGTTTTAAAAGAATGTTGAAAGTCGTCCTGCTGTATAACAGAATTGGAAGGAGATATAAATGATAATGAATTTCCTTCCTCTTCCTTAGCACTATCATCCCCTTCATCTACACTGCTAGAGGAATTGACTGGTAAATCCTGAGTATATAATGCATATCCCTTGCAACAATTCTCAAAGAGACTTTCAACTGGACAAAATTTCTTGCAATACAAATAAAAAGCAGCATGAAAATCCCTCAAAGATGAAATACTAGAGGCAGGAAGAGTCTTGTACCATTGTCTCGCATAACCATCTAATGAGTACATGAAAATTTTCATCAATACATCTTCATGATGTATATTCAGTTGATCCACGCACTGATGAAAATCGATCACATGAAGTGCCAGATTGTCCTCATCCTTTTCTCTAAAGCATGGAAGACAATCTCCCCATATATCTATTGTAGGAACTATTAGCGCCACCATTTTTCTCTTCAATTAGAGTCAGTTTTCGTCGAGTTATGGCCTGTGTGTCAAATCATGTGAGGTCAGGTATGTAGCAACAAAGGGGTTAGATTTAGTAGGTGGCCGGTTGGCCCTTGGAGTCGGGAAGGGATGTCAGAGTCCAAACATGTGTAAATAGTACGAGTATGTTCCCAAAGAGTCGGGTCGTGTCAAAAAATGAGTTTTCTATGTGCCCCAGGTCTAGGCAAGTTGTTAATAGAAGTTGCATCGGCAAGTGTAGTAACCATTATCAGATCATTATGAAGGCTGGAAGAATGGAAAAATCGCGGTGTTCGTATCATGTATGTTCTGCATCCCTTATTAGCTGTACTTTACACGCGTAGATGTGCTATGGAAAATCTATAGTCCATTTCGAAACATCAAGTCTCCATGAATTCAGTGTTCCTTGGTTGATAAAAGTTCCGCCTTGGGCCTTTGCTAGATCCATCACGTGCAAGACAAATATGGGTTGCATCATGGAAATCTCCCAAAACATAAAAAAGGGCGCATGAAGTGCCAGGAGCACTTGGCCCGAACCCCAAAGCGATTGGGATTCATTCTCATTCACAACAGGCACCCCCAAGGATCCAAAGGGAGTTTTACCTCTGCTCGCGAAAGCGATGATATCACACCACGCGGAGCCTGAAATGGAAGAAGTTGTGCAGAAAGGAAAGACATTAGAATACCTATCTTCCCAACAATAGATACCCTAGAGAAGGGGCAGGCCAAGGAAGAAAAAGGAAGCTGGGGAAACCCAAGTCCCAAACAAGCTGCATGCAAAATTGATTGCCAAAGAATTACTTATGCGCGATATTCGGCTGGAGCATGTCAAAGGTACAAGCCGAGGAAGCAGGAGAAGAACAAGGAGGAAAGATGTTGCAGGCACTAATTTTTGAGAGACATCTCAGCAGCTGAAGCAGGCGTAACTTGCTGTCACCGAACTTTACTAGGAAAATAAGGAACTGAGACAAAAGTTAGCAACAAAGACCCTTGAAGTGTCAACATTGCAAGGCCGCGAAGGAAACATAACGTGGATCAAGAGACAACTCATAGAGGCATAGGGTCAAATCAGAGGCTGCGAGAAGAAAGGAATGTGAAGCATTTCAGAGAATGTGAAGCGGCCGAGAAGAAAGTCCGCACAGCTCTTGCGAGCATGCAGAAGAAACATGATTAACTAAGTTCATTCTCATATCATCAAATAGAGTGAGGATCTTGACAATTTTGAAGGAGGCATTGCCCTTAGATAGTTTTTTCATTTTTGTAATGGTCACAACAGTCAAAATCCACTCGCCGCGCACACACCCCAACAAATTAGTGCGCGACAGAAATCAAGGCCGTTACAATAGATGGAAGGAGCCTAGCAGAATACTTGATCATTCAAATATCTCGTTGAAGGAATGTTTTGACACATCACTCTCCCCATGAGGAGACCTCGCTGATAACCGAATTCCCGTGGCAAAATACAAGCAGTCATGATGTGACCAGATGTAGTTGTTTTCTATTTTTGGAAAGACGTCATGTGAAGAGTCATTTAGCCTAGAACAGTTAGTTTCCTAAATTATAGGGACAATATCTAGTGAGAAGGGCATCCCAAGAAACACCCTTTCCTATATGTTTTATCTTTTCAATGTAAGCCGGGTTGGTTGGAAAAAAATAGTATAGATAGTGACTATTGAATGTGGTTTGAGTTCGATCGAAATTTAATGCAAAAGTCCTGAATATTTGATGAAAATATTCTGTAGCAGTCAGATGTATTGTTCCTTTATTTGCGTATGTACTTCCTGTGTTCTTTATTCATATCTATTTCTTTCTGAATAGAAACATAAGTTAACTCACACCATTCAGACAAACTGTTTTCCTCTAAGTTAACTCCGAATTCATCCTCATAGGTGCTCCGAGTTACTTCATGTGTTTTTATCCGCGCCACACACCACGATTTTAAACTGAAGACTCTTACTTTCGTAGCCTTTATCCTCTCAAGTTCAGTCACCAAGTCATTTGTTTCTATCATTTTCTTAAATCGACCCCATAGACCTAGGTCTTACTCTCTTGCGCCAATATAACTGGAAATTTATTATTCAAAGGTGTTAAATATAATCGACAACTTAAATTCATATCCTGTATCGAGACGAAGTCTCTCGAGAGATCCCTCTCCAGGTATGAAAGTCTAGTTTTGAGTCTCAAAGTTGGTTTGTAGGTTTCCTCTGTCATTTGTTTCTCAGTTAAACGAAGTTTACAGAGCGCTAACATTCTGGCGTTGTTGTCGGGGACGATACAGAATAAATTTTCCCTGGGAGAATAACTAAAGTTACAGTTTTGACACCCGAGGGTAACATAGGGACAAACATCTCTATTGGCTGAAGCCTTTACCCTGGCGACTACAGTAAAAAAGACCAGTGGCACCAAGTACCACGGTTCAAGAACCCTAGATCCGAAGGCAATCTATACAAGAGAAAATCTTGACCCAAACCCTGTAGAACATGTGTATGACCCCGAGAAAATTCTGCGCAGGATTGGAGAGAAAGCGCCTGACCCATTCTATTACCTAGACAAAAGTCTTTCCTTACCCAAAGACGACGCACAGAGCTTTGACGACCTTGAGTTTGACGCATTATTTGAACAAACCCTGATCAAGTCTAAGTCAGAAACCACCTTGGCCGAGATAGTTTTCGACCATAAGAGATTCCAAGCCCTAGTATCTAATAATATGCCTCAAACCCCCAACCCTCCTAGATCCATGGCCGCCAGATTCACCCCCCTTGTTCTGCCAGCCCAACTGCATGATTTTCCCCAAAATTAGAGCCAGAGGATTAATCTCTATGATGCTAAAGGGAACGTTTCAACCCAGAGGCATGTATATTGGTTCAATGATTTCGTTGACCTCGAGGAGGTAGATTATGCAGACGTGAAAATGAGGTTGTTCGCGTAGAGCCTTTCGGGGGAGGTGAGAAAATGGTTCAAAAGCCTCCTAGCAGCAAGCATTCGATTTTTCGCCACATTCAAAATGTATTTCATTACTAGATGGGGAGACAAGAAGAACCCCTTGCAACTGTTGACACAGTACAATAATATGAAGAGGGAACCGAAGGAGACAGTGCAAGATTTCTCAGCCCGTTTCATGAGGGTTTATAACTCGATTCTTGTAGAATTCCAACCACCCCCTAGGCATGCGCAGTTTCGATACACCGACTCCTTTGACAACAATTTCGCCTTGTTGTTGAGGGAAAGAAGATCAACAAATATAGACACGATGATGAGCGACAAAATCAAAGTCGAGGTGAACACGATGGCATTGGGGAAGATCAAACATAGATTCAACAGAGACGATAAGAAACCCCAAGGAGATGCACAACCATCGACATCTCAGTATTCAGACGACAAATTTGACTTGATGATGAGGATGATGGAGAGAATGATGGAGATAATGTCCATGGGAAACAGACCTGCCGCCCAGGAACAACATGACCCCCAACCCAAAAATTAGAACCTCAGAAGGGGTCAAGTTCCCGAGATCAGGAAGAGGGAGCAGAGAGATCAAGGCAATTAATAGACAAGGCCTTTGTTCCAAAACAATTACGCGGACGAGGACTTCAATTAGATATTCGAAGAGAAAATGCATTGTTGCGATGACAAGAACCCGCGCATGTTTTTAACAAAGGGTGAACATGATCAGTACATGAGGGAAAACAACGATTTTGTGTTGGAAATGGATGATACATCATTTTGTGAAGTAGATGATGCACTGTCTTGGGAAATAAAAGAAATCAGGAAATTTTATCACAACGCCATTATGCAGTTCCAAAAGAAACACAACCTCAAAAGCAAAAGGGTGCCTACACAGTATCAACAGTCAAACCCCTTTAAAGAGCCTCAACAGACTAATACCTTGAGGAAACCCCCAGTGGATACCCCTTCCACAAGCCTACTAAAGCCAGATGACCTGACCAAGGATGCAACTGAAAAGGCAAAGTCAAAGGAGGAGGCCTTGAGGAAAGTACTAGTAACAAGCCGGGAAGCGTGTGGAAAAGAGGTAGAGAAGGTCTGTTCCCCCCTTAGCTTCGAGCATGAAATGGCCAAGATCAAAATATATGTCCCTTTTAACGAACTTATGAGAAAGGGTGAATATGGAGAGAAAATTATTAAAATGCTAAAAATGGGAGGGACCCCCAATGCTAAAATTATTATTTTGTTCGGTCCACGCGTTGAGGTGACAAGAGATACTGATAACGTTCCCCCATTCTATGTCAGTCTAAAATTTCATGACATGAGCATGTATAACGCCATTCTGGATTCAGGTGCATCGCACAACCTCATGGAAAAGGTGATCATGGATGAGTTGGGTTTGGATGTCACCAGACCCTATAAGGACCTTTTTTGTTTTGATTGGAGGAAAGTCAAGTGCTTGGGTCTCATCAAGGACTTGGTCATATCATGGCCCAAATTCCTTCGAAAAACATGGTTATGGACGTGGTCTTGGTAGACATACCCCCTAAGTTTGGCATGCTTCTTTCCAGGTCATGGGTTGTGAAGTTAAAAGGGACTATGAAAATGGACATGTCATACACCACCATTCCTATCTTTGGCCAGGATAGACGGTTGTACAGAGAAGTGCTGCTGAAATACATGGTAAGTAGTAAGACATAGCCAAATAACCATCCCATCTACTCTGTCGATACTGAGGTCAGCTCCTCCATATTCTACAATGACCTGAGCTTCAAAGAGGAGGAGCCGAAAACCATCATGACCGCCAATGAGGAAGCCGTGTGACAAGAAACAGAGTGCGCCGACCCAAAGAACCATGCAAGAAATGAGACATGGAACATGAGTTTCAATGGCACTGTAAGCAAGGAAGGAGCAGGGGCCGACGTATGGATAAGCCCCCCCAAGGTGGGCACAAAACTGTGCTCATACAAGCTCAAGTTCGAATGTACAAACAACATGTCCAAGTATGAGGTACTGATTTTGGGCCTAAAGGTGTTGAAATAATTAGGCACAAAGAGGATAGTAGTGCACAGAGACTCCGAGCTGGCTAAAAACCAGGTGAAAGGCACGTATCAATCCAAACACCCCTGGTAGAGAGCATACAAAAACCTATCACTAGACCTCCTCGAATAATTCTCGGAGTATGAGATATTGGCGATCATGAGGGTGCATAATCAAATCACCGATGCATTGGCCACCTCAACCTCAGCTTTTAAAATTCCCATCTTTCCAAAGATAAAATAAGAGATCGAAGTCAAACACAGGTCGACAATCCCTGATAATATTAAACATTGGCAAGTGTTTGAGAATGACAAACAGGTGGAGAGGTTCCTCCTAATGAGCAATAAGTTTGCGAACATACACATTGATGATGAGTGCTGCTACGACGATGATGAGAGTGCAGATGTGTGTGGTGATGATGATCCTTTACAGAACCAGATAGAGGGAAGGGACACAGTACAACTAAAAAATAATATCATCCCAAAGGGGTTAGTTCCACTGGAAAAGTTGTTTGACGAAAACGACGTGGCTAGAAATCCCAAGATCATTGCAAATGATGAGGATGTCGAAGATTCCAACATCGGGACCGAGGAGAAACCAAAAATAATCAAATTGTCAAAAATTCTCAGTCCATAGATCAAGCAAGACTACATCAAGATCATGAAGTATTTACCCGATGTTTTCTCTTGGAGTTACAAAAACTTGAAGGTGTACGACACTAAAGTGATTTAGCATGTCATCCCTCTCAAAGAAGACCATAGGCCTTTCAAACAAAACTTGTGATGGATAAATCCCCTGCTGTTGACGCTAATCGAAAAGAAGGTAAAGAAACTCTTCAAAGCTAAAACTATTGTTTCTTTGAGGTTTTCTAAGTGGGTGGCTAAATTGGTACCTGTTAGAAAAAAGAGTGGCGAAATAAGATTGTGTGTGGATTTTCAAAACTTAAACAAAGTGTCCCTCAAGGGCCACTACTCGCTCCCTAAAATGGACTATATTCTGTAAAAGGTAGTGGGGTCCCAGAAGATGTCCATGATGGATGGTTTTTCGAGTTATAATTAGATCATGGTCCACCCAGATGATAGGGAAAAAATGGCTTTTACGACACCATGGGGGATGTTCATGTATGCCAAGATGCCTTTCGGCCTGATGAACGTCGGAGCCACCTTCCAGAGGGAAATGGACATAGAATTTGCTGATGGAAAGGAAAATTTTATTGTGATCTATCTAGATGACATCACAGTATATTCTGACTACGACGAACAACCAACACCTCTAGCATCTGAGGAAAGTTTTCTAGAAGTGTAGGAAATTCAACATATCATTAAATCCAAAAAAATCACTTTTCGAGATGCAAGAAGGGAATTTGTTGGGGCACATCATCTTGAAGGAGTGTATCAAGGTATACCCTAGTAGGGTCGAGGGGATCCTAAAAATTGACACTCCGCGTAGTAAGAAGGAAGTGTAATCCTTTCTGGGAAAAGTGAATTTGTTGAGAAGGTTCATTCCGAACCTGGCAGAAATTATAAAAAATATCACCTGCATGCTCAAAAAGGGGAATGAGATCAAGTGGAACTTGGAGGCCAAGAAATCATTTGAAGATATCAAAGTAGCACTGACTAAAGCTCCAATGTTGGCCAGTCCATATTTCACAAAGGACTTCATCTTGTTTTCATTCGCTTCAGAGCATATGATTGCCGATGTACTGTTGTAGAAAGACGATCACGACTTTGAAAAAACCATAGCCTATTTCAGAAGAACGCTGAGGGATGCTCCACTAAAGTACACAATTATGGAGAAACAAGCATGCACCTTAGTGAAGGCCCTAAAGGAGTTCATGATGTACATATTGCACTCCCATGTTATCGCTTACGTGCCCAACAACTCAGTCAAGGATATCTTGACTCAGCTCGACCCATATTGAAGGACAGGTAAGTGGATAACAACCATGCTGGAATATGACCTCGAAATCAAGCCCATGAAGCTGATCAAGGGTCAGGGCCTTGCAAAGCTGATGGTGTAGTCAGACTGTGATACTTTGGGGATCAACTTCATCACTGATCTGTCAGAAAAACCTTAGGAAGAAACAACTGTGCAGGTATCTCAAGAGTTCATTGATTCACCGTGGTATACAAACATCATCTATGTGCTGAGAAATCTGCAAGCCCCCTCGGGTTTAAGTAAAACAAAGGCCCAATTTTTAAAGATCAAAGCGGTCAGGTTTTGCATCTTGGATAACTCAATGTACTAGAAAGATCCTGAAGGGATATTGCTAAGTTGTTTGCTAGAGAATGACGTGAAACGAGCCATCGAGGAATTTCACAAAGGCGACTGCAGAGGAAACCGCTACTGGAAAACCACCACGCACAAAATCCTAAGTGTGGGTTACTATTGGCCTACCATCTTCATAGAGATATAAAAATATGTGTCTGGTTTCCACGAGTGTCCGATTTTCGACGAAAGAAGAAAGCTACAACCCTTGCCACTAAAGCCGATCTCGATCGAAGAACCTTTCATGCAGTGGGGCTTGTATTTTATAGGGGAAATAAATCCGCCATCCTCGATGTAGCACAAATGGATACTCACAGCCAAATATTACTTCACGAAATGGATAGAAGCAATCCCCACAAAGAAGGCTATTGACACAGTCATCATCCAATTTTTATAGACAAACATCCTGTCAAGATTTGGATGTCCTATCAAGACAATAACAGATAACGCGACCGCATTCAAGTCCAAGAGGATGGAGAAGTTTTATCAAGATTACAATATAACCCTGGGACATTCTACAACATACTACCCACAAGGAAACGAGTTAGAAGAATCATCAAATAAAATCCTGACCAATATCATCAAAAGACTCCTGCAAGACAACAAGAAGGCCTGGCACAAAAAGATTATTTATGCACTGTGGGTGGACCGAGTTACCACCAAGAAGTCCATCTCAATGTTTCCATTCCAGATTGTATATGGCGCAGACACAATTTTCCCTACCTCACTGGGGTTTCCCATTAGAAAGTTTCTACAAGAGCAGGAGGCCAAGCCAGATGACACGTAGAGGAAAATAAATCAGCTAATCTACACACAATAGATGAGAGAACATGTGTACAATTGATCGCAACTCCAATAGGAGAGGATGAAGAAAAACTTTGACAAGTGTTCTAAGCAAGAGGAGTTTTGGTTGGGTAATTTGGTGTTGAAATGGGACGCGGGGAATGAGGATAAAGGAAAGCAGGAAAAATTTGATAATATTTGGACGGGTTCATTCAAAATCGGTGCAGATCACATAAATAATGCTTATTTTATGGAAGAACTAAATGGAGTGTGTGTTGGTTGGGGGCCTGTAAACGACAGGTTCCTCAAACACTATTCGGTGAAATAAAATCCATTTGAGTCGCATGTCATTATAAAAATTCATTTTATTTTTTGTGACAAGTCAGTATATCAGCATAAAATTGAAGCCCAAAGTGAAGGCTGAATGTTTTAGAAACTGCGTCGAAAGGTTTAGGTTGCGTTTTGTTTTTCAGTGTCTGAAAGTTGAATAAGGCCCAATGGTCAGGCACCTGGTCTACATTTCTTTGCTACCTCGCTGAGAGGATAGCATCCCTGTTGGAGCTAGCTATTAGCACCACCATTTTTCTCTTCAATTAGAGTCAGTTTTAGTCGAGTTATGGCCCGTGTGTCAAAGCATGTGAGGTAAGGTACATAGAAACAAAGGGGTCAAAGTCAGCAGGTGGCCGGTTGTCCCTTGGAGTCAGGAAGGGATGTCAGAGTCCAAACATGCATAAATAGTACGAGTCTGTTCCCAAAGAGTCGGGTCTTGTCAAAAAGAGAGTTTTCTACGTGCCTCAGGTCTAGGCAAGTTGTTAATAGAAGTCGCATCAACAAGTGCAGTAACCATTATTGGCTCATTATGAAGGATGAAAGAATGAAAAAATCATGACGTTTGTATCATGTATGTTCTATAGCCCTTATCAGATGTACTTTACATGCGTAGATGTGATATGGAAAATCTGTAGTTCGTTTTGAAACATCCAGTCGCCATGAATTCAATGTTCCTTGGTTGATCGAAGTTCCACATTGGGACTTTGCCACATGCACCACATGCAAGACAAATACGAGTTGCACCATGGAAACCTCACAAAATGTAAAAAAGGGCGTGTGAAGTGGCATGCGTACCATGCCCGATCCCCAAAGTGATTGGGATTTGTTTTCATTCACAACAGTCACCCCCAAGGATCCAAAGGGAGTTTTACCTTTTCTCACGGAAGCGATGATATCACACCGCGCAGAGCCTGAAATGGAAGAAGTTGTGTAGGAAGGAAAGATGTTAGAAGCCCTGTCTTCCCAACAACAAATACCTTGGAGAAGGGGCAAGCCAAGGAAGAACAAGGAAGCTGGGGAAACCTAAGTACCAAACAAGACGCACGCAAAATCGGCTGCCAAAGAATTACTTATGCACACTATTTGGTTGGAGTCTGTCGAAGGCACAATCCGAGGAAGCGGGAGAAAAACAAGGAGTAAAGATGTCACATGCACTAATGTTCGAGATCCATCTCAATAAATAAAGCAGGAGCAACTCCCTGTCTCTTAACTTTACCAGGAAAACAGGGAACTGAGACAACAACTAGCAGCAAAGACCCTTGAAGTGTCAGCATCTCAAGGCCACGGAGGAAACATGACATGGCTTAAGAGAAAACTCAGAGAGGTGCAAGATACAAACATACAACTGTGTGAAACACAGAGGCTTTCAGAAGAAAGGAATGCAAACCATTTCAGAGAATGTGAAGAGACCGAGGAGAAAGTCTGCGCAGCCCTTGCCAACATCATAAGAAACATGATTAATTGAGTTCATTCTCGTATCATCAAAAAGAGTGCAGATCTTGAAAGTTTTGAAGTAGGCATCACCCTTAGACGGTTTTTTAATTTTGGTAACGGTCACGACATTCAACAACCACTCACCACGCATGCACCCCAGCAAACCAACACGCGATAGAAATGAAGGCCGTTACAGTAGATGGCGGGAGCCTATCATAATACTTGATCATTCAGATATCTTGTCGAAGGAAGGTTTTGACACATCACTCTCCCCATGACGAGACCTAGCTGATAACTAAATTCTCGTGGAAGAATACAAGCAGTCATGATGCGACCAGATGCAATTGTTTTCTATTTTTGGAAAGATGTCATGCAAAGAGTCATTTAGCGTAGAACAATCAATTTCCTAAATTCTAGGGACAATAGCTGGTGAGAAGGGAAACCCAAGCGATGCCCTTGCCTATATATTTTATCTTTTCAATGTAAGCTGGGTTGGTTGGCAAAAATTAGTATAGACAGTGACTATTGGATGTAGTTTGAGTTCGATCGAAATTTAATGAAAAAGTCCTGAAGCTTTGATGAAAAGATTCTAACTGTAGCAGTCAGATGTATTGTTTCCTTTCTTTGCGTATGTACTTCCTGTGTTCTTTATTCATATCTATTTCTGTCTGAATAGGAACGTAATTTTGAACCACTAGGTGAATGATTTACAGTCTGAATGTGTTTGGTCTTTGTTCACCATCAAATATCAGATTTGATTGTTTTCATTCTCCTAGGGAAAGATATTCCATTAATATGATCCTTGACAATGATGCTAGAAGATGTTGGTCCTAAAGTATGCACTTGACTGCTAAAGGGAAGAGCTAGGCCACCTCAAGTTTGAAATGGTTTTTTTATTATTTTGGTTTTCTTGGTCAGTTGCAGGGTTGGTATACCAAGAAAAAAACATAGTTGGGTTGGAAAGATGATATAGTTGTAGGTTATCCTTGGCTGGTGGCATACAAATGATAGACAAGTGAGAAAATAGAGGGATGAACAAAGGAAGAACAACAAACAACTCAATGAATTATCTGTTGTAGGAAGTTTAAGTCTTAAAATAATATTTCAAGGCATTAAACATGTATCCAAACACAATTACTCCCACAGGCTGCAATACAAACAAATCTTCACTAAAGCATTAGTTGTTTTATAGGTTGCATATCGGTAAAGATGAGTTATACAATAGTTGAAAGGAAAATGAAATTTACTTTGCACGCATCAAAAGCTGCATTCAAGATAAGAGAAAAACACACATAGATTTGAACATAAAAACACACTGTCATCAAGAGCGTATTCACTAGGTAGAGAGATTTTTTCCAATCATGGAACATGTTCAACCAGTTTGATATATTGAATTCCTTCCCAAAAATAAAACCCCTAATTCATACAAAAACTGCATATTTATAAAATTTGTAGAGGCTCTCGTCCATATGAAACTGAGGCTTAACTCTACACTATCAGTTGGAGAACAACTTATTGACTTAAGTAAATATTGTTGGAGTATAGTAATGCATACTTCAAACTTGACTTAACAAAAAGGAAGTGGTTCATATTAAGCACAAATGACCACTTATTACGCCTTAATTTAAAAAGGTCTTGAAATTAAACAACTAAAACTGCTATTAATGATAAAACTAAATTGATGCATATGCTGAAGTGAAATGAGATTTGAAAAAACTAACTAGGACTGATAGAACTACATTTTGAATCGAGTACTTGTATCCATGTACATTTTTGGAGGCCATCTGGAAGATAACCTAATGTGCATGAAGCTTCCTCTAACTCTTCCTCCTCTTTGATAGCAGTAAACTAGAACAAAACTCAGCCAAAATTTGATGAATTTCTGGAAAAAATGACCTCAAAGGTATTTTCATTTCTACCAAACCATGATACTTATGTAAAATATAAGAGAGGTTTTTGTGCATGGTCCTGTTCTAAAAAAAAACCTATTTTAGTTTTCACAATTTCACCTGCAGTTGTTCATAGGGCGCACCAAAAGACAAGGGCACAAAAAGGGAAATCAACATTTGGCTAATTCATGGAAAAACAACCTCAAAGGTCTCTTTGATTCTCTCAAACCATGATACCTCTGTAAAATATGAGAGATATTTTTGTGCATGGGATTTTTATTAAAAAAAACTTTTCTTTGTTTTTCACAAATTCACCTCCATTTGTTCGGGAGGTGTGTCGAATGAGAATGACAAAAACATGAAAAAAACTAGAGCATTTTGTGAATTTATGGCAATGCCTTAGAAATCCTTTCTTTGAATGTGCTCTGTCTCTATTTAATCATGAAATGATATCTTTGGATGTTATTTTATCGACATATAAATATAGAATCGACCCTTGATTGACCCTTATGAATATAGAGTTGCTAGATTGTTTCTGGTGAATGTTGATCTGAAATTATGCTCGGAAAAGAGGATCGAATCTGCAAAAAGATTGAGATATGGAAGTGAATATGATCATTTTCTTATTTTTCAAATACTCTGTCTTTCAAATCTTCAATTGATAACACACGTTTCTTCCGGGAAATGGCATGATAATTCAAGTTTTTTTAGGCTTAATGAACATTTCAGGGTCTTGTTTCCCTTTTCTCTTTCTATTTTTCTTGGCTTCAGGGGATTCCTTAATCAAGGTTTCCATAGGCACAAATTTCACAACAACAATATTGGGACTGTGTTGTTTAGTTTTCCTTTGTCGCCTTGTTTTTTTTTTTCTTGGGAATTTTGTCCTGCTGCATGGTGGAGTTCACAATCTTGTCTTCTGAATGCTCAGGTGACAATGGTCCTAGTGGAGTAACTTGTTCCTCTTGTTGCTTGATACAAACCTTGCTTCCCTCCTTCTCTCTTTTCTTTGTTGTAGCTGAACTATTTGCACTTGATGGGTACCTTTAGTTTTTGGAGCCCTTTTGTGCTTGCATCTTGTTGTGATGCCTTTGATGAGATACCAGCTTAAGGGGAAACCTTATCTTCTGTATCATCTTCATCTCCTTTATCATCAATCTTTGTATCATGTTTATTTTCTTGATTTAGTAAGCCCACATATTATAGAAAGTAATTCCAATATGTTTCAATTTCATCCAGTGCGAAAAATGAGTGATGAGCTGATTCTTGAACTTTAATTCGCTGAGATTGCATACAATTAGATGATCGTGACCTTAATTTTGATGAAGTTTCACCTGTAACTATAATTCTCTGCAACCTCTTGTGATGATGAAAAATATAGGTGAAGTTCGCATGATATTAGCATGACCTTAACACGATCTATGTGATCATGAACTTAGAAATTACTAACGTATTGGGGTGCTCATGATCATGCATGCGCATGCAGGCACCAATATTGCACTTTTTTTTTTAAATATTTGAATTCACTTCTGAACGTTGAAAGATTGATCCAGATTTTATGAGTAGAACGAAATGACTACAGATTATTAATAGGTTCTTAACACAGAATAACAAATATACAATAAAACTGGTTTTCTATTCAATAAGGAAATACGCTAAAAATGTAAAATGCAACGTAAACAAGCTTGCTGGAATGATGGCGACTTATCTCTGAGAAGAGATGTGATGGCTACACTCATTCACATGAATATGATTACAATGAGGCTCTAAAGGCCCTTTTACAATAAATAGGACTTCCAAAAACCTTAGACATAAAAAAACCTAACGCTAGGAGATGAAGCACCAAAATTCATGTGGGCCCTGTTTGGGTAAGTTAGTACATCAACTTCCCAGGGTCGTAACTTTTGCATACAATCTCCGTTTGAGGCGTATGATAGCCCATTGGAAAGGTATCATAGAGGAGAATAATTTTAGGGGAAATACCAAAGGAAAAAATATGTATTTCCCCATTTTCCCAAAAAACATCGTTTAGGGCCTCAAAACAGCTCCGAAAGTGAAAAATTGCTAAAAATAGTAAATTACCAAAATTGCTAGAAAATTGTTTTGAGTCAGTTAGAAAAGGTGGGTGGCCACCGATATCCACCTGGATCAATCCTCCCCCATTAGGAAGAAATGGTATCCATTGCGTTGATTTCCCCCATCAGATGAGAAAATTTCTGATGAATTTGGCCTCGGGTGAGCCACTTGCCTTAGTGCAAGAGCTGCCCTGCTTTGACGACTCGATAAAGCAGGATCCTTTGATATCGAGTGCCCTTGATCTATGTGTCCACAATATGATCACTAGATTCATGTTGTATGTAGTCGAGGTTGAGCTCTGTTGGTGTCAACTGTTCTGCTACTTCTGAGGTGTCCAATAATGGTGGGAAATAAGGGCGAAGGAGATCCATGTTGAACACTGGGTGTAGGCCAAGAAAAGGAGGAATGTTGAGATCAAAAGAATTATCCCCCAATACCTTGGTGATGGTGTACGACCCATAACAGAGTGGGATAATATTTCTATGGGGTCTTGTAAGGCGTTCTTTCTACAAGTGCAACCAAACTTTGTTGCCCACCTGAAACTTATGTGGCACCCAATGTTGATCATAGCGCTGCTTGTACTTTTCATTGAAATTCTATAGGATATCTAGAACTTGTTGGTGGATGTGATGGATCCACTCAATGAACTGGGTGTCTTTGTCAGCTTCAGTTGGAGTAGGATATGATTTGGTTGAGGTGACCGCAAGGGGAAGTGCAACATCTATGGGACCCAATGGTTGGAATCCCAACCCCACCTGAAAGGGGATGTGGCCGGTTGAGCTATGCAGGGCTCGATTGTAGCTATGCTGGACATAGGGAAGGATCTCATCCCATGTGCGAGGGTTCTTTTAATTATACATGCAAAGGATATACACAATCATTCAATTTACGACCTCGATTTGGCCATCTGTCTGGGGGTGGAAGGCCGCGGATTTGGTGAGCTTGGTGTCCAATAGTGACTAGAGGCTCGACCAGAATGTGTCAATAAATTGACTGTCTCGATCTGAGACAATGGTTTGTGGGATTCCAAAATGTACCCAGAATCATTCAAAGAAGATCTTGGCAATGGCCTCAGCTATGGTGCTCTTCTTGTAGACAATAAGAATTGCCATTTTAGAAAAGCGATCAACAACCACAAAAACACAGTCATTTCCCTACTTGGTGGATGAGAGGCTCAACATGTAGTCCATTGAGATGGATTTCCATGGCCTGTCAAGAGTAGGAAGAGGGGTGTACATGCCCTGTTTCCTAGTGGTCAGTTTGGACATAGCACAGGCAGTGTAGGACCTGATATACTTGCTAACCTCCTGTCGAAGTTTCGACTAGTAAAATGTTTCTTTAGCATCACCACTGTCTTTTCGATGGTGAAATGTCCTGCCATCCGACTGTAGTGGGCTTCCCAGATCATCTTTTCTCACTCGCTTGATGGAACAAAGATATGGCCCAGATGACACAACAACCCATCCCGAAGATGGAAATTATCAACAACTGCGTTTGCACCCAACATTTGGTAGGTGGTGGCGAAGTCCGGGTCTGTCTCATAGAGTTGGGGCCATCCATAGGTCTAATGGCCACATGATTCTAGCACTGGGGTGAGTGCCGTGACTAGTGGTCTACTAAGGCAATCAACGACGCTCTTTATGCTTCTTGTTTTATACTTGATGTTGAGGTGGATTTGTTGCAAGTATGTGGACCACTTTTGATAGTGGTCATTCTGTAATTTTCCTTGTGTCTGCATGAACTGTAGTGGCTTATGGTCGGTGTAGATGACTGTCTCCTTCCCAAGAATGTAATGTCTCCCCTGACGGCAGGCTTGCACAATGGAGTACATTTCTTTGTTGTAAGTAGGGTACTTATAGACAACATATGATAGTGTATCACTATGATAGGCCACGAGGTGGTCGTGCTGAGTGAGAATGATGCCCACAACATAGTCTGAAGCATTTGTCTCGATCTCGAAGGGTTGCTGCAGGTATGGTAATGAAAGTACTAGGGATGAGCATAAGCGCTTCTTCAAATCATCGAACGCTTGTTGTTGGGACCAATCCCAAGAAATTTTTTCCTTACCACTGTAATGTCCCCCACCTCTTAGAGAGGTGATGAGGAGACTCAGTGGCCTGGGCAGCCCCACTAGGTCATAGTCTCACACTGAAGGGGGGAAAGTCAAGAAGTTAAAATTTATATTTTTAAGTTGACTTAAGAAAGGAAAAGGATAAAGGAGTAAAAGATAACTCAACAGAAGAATAAAAGATTAACCCTGGGAGTTAACCTAACTCAACAGAGAATTAGAAGGAAAAGTATAAGTAAGAGGCTAGGGTGCACCTATTATTCATTCTGGTTTTGGATTAGCATTTGCTATTGCTCTTGAGCATTCATTTTGGGGGTTTTGCTGTACAAACCCTTGGGAGCAACTCAGTGGTGAAATATCCACTCACCTTGTTCCACAACTTGGTCTCGGGGATGAGAGACTCCTCCACACCATTCTAGTCTCAGGGTTAGTTTATCGAGGGAGGTTCGATCCAGCTTATCCTGAGGGCCTAGGGCCATTCCGACAGTTGGGTTTTGTTTGTAGGGGCATGACCATCAGTTTGAGGGATTTTCTGGAGGGTTATCATCATTCTATATTTGTCTGCAGATTGGGA
>ML824719.1:0-15251 GCA_009831015.1 Picea engelmannii | reverse complement strand
GCATTCAGTTTGGGGGTTTTGCTGTACAAACCCTTGGGAGCAACTCAGTGGTGAAATATCCACTCACCTTGTTCCACAACTTGGTCTCGGGGATGAAAGACTCCTCCACACCATTCTAGTCTCAGGGCTAGTTTATCGAGGGAGGTTCGATTCAGCTTATCCTGAGGGCCTAGGGCCATTCCGATAGTTGGGTTTTGTTTGTAGGGGCATGACCATCAGTTTGAGGGCTTTTCTGGAGGGTTATCATCATTCTATATTTGTCTGCAGATTGGGACGTCGTGGAGCCATAGGGGACGTCCTATGATTCAGTAAAACTCAGATCTAGGGAGATCTGCTTGAGATCTGAGCTCGAAACTTCTCCCACAAGATTCTCATAGATCGATCTATATTTTTGGAGAGTTTCAGAGCATTTCGAGGCCTCCTTCATCAGGGCCGAACCAACTAGGGTTTCAGTCATCCAGTGGGGCACCCAATTCAGTGGGAAATTCAGATCTACAGAGATTGAGAGGGATCTTGGAGATTCAGGCACCTGGGTTATTCTTACCATCACCCGATATATCAATTGGAATATTTCTTTGGGTTATTGGACACTTTTGGCAATAGGGCCGAGTTATTGAGGGTTTCAGCCTTCTATTGGAGCATGGAATTCTTCAGCTAGAGAGTTTGGCATTCAGATCTACTTGTATTGATCTTCATTTCTTATTCAACCTTTGGAGGAATTATTTTGTATTAGCGGGAGCATTTTGTAGCAGCTCATATCTATTTCTTGTACGACCATCTGAGGTTTATGTCAGATCGGTCATCTATTGTATTGATCTTACATTGCTCATAATAAAAAGGTCAGATCTTTGCTTGTGCTTCTACATCTTGAATATATTGTGATCTCCATGTGTTGATGAATCTTGTATGCACTTAATAACTCAATAAATTAGTAGTAGTTAGTGATTCCAAGAAAAATTTTGGCTTGGGATCATTACAACCACCACCCCTGGTTATTTGGTTGAGGGCCCATGCAATATGGGAGAATCTGAACACGAACCTGCGGTAGAAATTGGCAAGGCCCAAGAAGATTTGAAGCTGAGTGAGTGTGGTTGGGGTTGGACGATCAAGGATGACTTGAATCTTGTATGGATCCACATGTATGCCATGCTTATCAACTATGTAGCCTAGGTAATGGACCCTATCCATTCTGAAGGAGCATTTTTCAAAGTTGGCGTATAGTTTGTGCTGTTGGAGGGTGTGCAGAACCCACTGAATATGGTGCAAGTGTTCGACCTAAGTCTTGCTGTAAATGAGAATGTCATCCAGATACACCACTAAAAAAGTATTGGTGAATGGTCACAGGACATCATCCATCATCCTCATGAATGTGGTTGGTGCATTTGTCAAACCAAAGGGCATGACCAACCATTCAAAAAGGACTTCCTTTGACTTGAATGCGGTCTTCCATACATATTTCTGGTCTATCGGGACTTGGTGGTAGCCAGACTTCAGATAAATATTACTGAAGTATTTGGCCCTCGTGATTTGATCAAGGAGGTCATTGATTCAGGGAATGGGGTATTGGTTTCTGACTGTGATTTTATTCAGAGCTCGATAATCAATGTAGAGTCTCCAGGTTCCATATTTCTTCTGTACCAGCACGATTGGGCTCCCACAAGGTGATGAGCTAGGACATATGTGCCCCTTGTGGAGCAGTTCTTAGATCTATCGCTTGATCTCCTCATTCTCTAATAGAGAGCGATGATAGACTGGCCCATTGGGAAGCGGTGTGTCAGGGGTCAGATTGATGGGGTGCTTGAACTGAAAGTGCAGAGGTACCCCGATAGGTGAGGAGAAGATATCTGACTATTCTTCCATGACCTTACCTACTTGCTTCTGTTGTGTGGGGAGGTCGGCCGTAGAGACCCTGGATGTGGATGTGATATTTCAATTATTATGAGAGTGAATCATGAAGAATTCAAACTTCCCCATCTGAGAGATGACCTTCCTACATTTCTTAGCATAGATCAAGGAAATAGCACTAGGTGGGACTGCCTCGGGTATCCGGTACAATTTCCTGTTCAAAGTAATAATAACACTACAAGGCCTAGACTCATATACAACATGACATTTCCATAAATAAGGATGGCCCAAAATAACATCACAAACTTTGAGAGGAGAAACATCACACAATACCTCGTCTTTGAAGTGCTTGATGCCATATGACAATCGACACTGTTGGATGACGCGGAGATCAATTCCTTGGCAAAGCCATGCAATGGTGTAGGGTTATGGGTGCGACGTTGTCGGCAGAGCCAACTACTTTTCGACCTCTGTTAATATGATGTTTTTCTGACTACCACGATCAACGATGAAGTGTAGCGGGGTTCCTTTTACCCACATCTATGAATGAAAGAGGCACTCTCGTTCTTCTGGCTCGTTTGGTTCACCAGGATGGAGCTTGGTGGTAGAAACGATGGAACTGGGTTTCGCTTCAATGATCTGTCTTCCCATTTCTAGTTCTGGCTCAGAATCAGAACCCACATCTTATTCAAAGGCTTTCACTTCGGCCACTAATGACTTCTTTGAGCGGTAGTCAACAATGTTATGCCAAGGGTTCTTATGGAAGCCACACCACTTATCGGTATCTTTCTTTGTCTTTTCGGTGTCTTTATTTTCTTGCAGCTTGGACTGGTTGTCCTGATACTGTCCATATTTTCTTTGTCCTTTGTTCTATGGGTTGGGGCCACCTTTTCCTGGATTTTATTGTGAGGGGTTCCCAGGCCCAAATTTCTACATCTTTTGTTTGAGCTTCTGCTCGATTTTGACGACATATCGGTAGGTCGCGCCCAAGCATGAGATGTCCATAAATTACATTTCAGTTTGGATGTATCTATGCAGAACCCCACGATACTTGAGCACCAGATGTCACTCTGAATATTTGATACCCAACTTGGTGCACAAGGTATGGAAGATATTTGTGAAATCTGGCACTACTTGGTCTCTTTCTTGCCGTAGTGTGGTCCATTTGGTATACAAGTCGTCATAACTTCTGATAGGGTAGTATTGTTCCTTAATAGAATCCATGAAGGATTCCTAGGTGGCTGTGACTGTAAATAATGAAGGTTCCTTTGTTTCCTTTTGCTCAGAGAAAGTTTCCCACCAATCTTTGACATGGGGAACGACTTTGAGGGGCGCAAAAGTAATATTTTCTCTATTCAAAAAGTTATGGATAGAAAAATACCCTTCTAGCAGATTCAACCACTTGTCTACAAATCTGCGTCTATCTCACCTTCAAATATAGGAATATCAAATTTTATTTGTACCTTGAAGGGGGCGATGCCTCCGCTTGAAGAAGATGCGTTGCTTGTTGGTATCCACCGAAGGATTTGTGCAAAACTATCCATCATCTCGTTCCTTCGTTGCGTGAAGGATTCCTCAATTAACAGTTTGAAAGGATCTCCTGTCCCGTCATATTTATTTTCTCCTACCATGAGAGGTCGCTTGGGTGTGCGAGATATTTTGTCCTCAAGAGAAACAAGCTCGAGACCCAACTCTTTGTACTCCGACCTCGTTGGGGACATGCATTAAGATGACAAGGAGAAGACCGCTCTGATACCACTACTCCGGATTTTATGAGAATAATGAAATGAATAAAGATCATTAATAGGTTCTTAACACAAAATAACAGAGATACAATAAAACTTGTGTTCTGTTCAATAAGGAAATAAGATGAAACTGTAAAATGCAGCGGAAACAAGCTTGCTGGAATGGTGGCGGCTTGTCTCTGAGAAGAGATGTGACGACTGCGCTCATTCACAAGAAGATGATTACAATGAGGCTTTGAAGGAATTTTTACAATAAAAAGGAATGTAAAAAAACTTAGACATCAAAAAACCTAACCCTAGGAGATGAAGCGCCAAAAGTCATGTGGGCCCTGTTTGGGTAAGTTAGTACATCAAATTCCTGGGGTTATAACTTTTGCATATGATCTCCGTTTTAGGCGTATGATAGCCCGTTGGAAAGGTATCATCCGGGAGATTCATTTTTGGGTTTATATGAAAGAAATTTAGATATTTCTCCTCTTTTCCCCCAAAAACATCGTTTAGGGCCTCAAAACGGCCCCGGAAGTGAAAAAATGCTAAAAGTAGTAAATTACCAAAATTGCCAGGAAATTGTTTTGAGCCAGTTGGAAAAGGTGGGTGGCCACCTATATCCACCTGGATCAATCATCCCTCCTTAGGAAGCAATGGTATCCATTGCGTTGAGTTCCCCCATCAGATGAGGAATTTTCTGCTGAATTTGGCCCTGTGTGAGCCACTTGCCTTGGTGCAGAAGTTGCCCTGCTTTGATGACTCAATAAAGCTGGATCCTTTGCTGTCGAGTACCATTGATATTTGTGTTGACAATATGATTACTGGATTCCTGTTGTATGCAGTCGGGGTTGATATCTGTTGGTGTCAGTTGTTCTTCTACTTCTAAGGTGTCCAATAATGGTGGGAAATAAGGGCGAAGGAGATCCACATTGAACACTGGGTGCAGGCCAAGGAAAGGAGGAATGTGGAGCTCAAAATAATTATTCCCCAAGACCTTGGTGACGGTGTATGACCATAATGGAGTGGGTGAAGCTTCCGATGGATTCCTGTAAGGCGTTGTTTTTACAAGTGCAAACAAACTTTGTCGCCCACCTGAAACTTATGTGGCACCTGATGTTGATCATAGCGCTGCTTGTACTTGTCATTGGACTTCTGTAGGATATCTTGAACCTATTGGAGGATGTGATGGATCCTCTCAATGAATTGGGTGGCTTTGTCAGCTTCAGTTGGAGAAGGACATGAGTCGGTTGAGGTGACCACAAGGGGAAGTGCAACATATATGGGACCCAATGGTTGGAATCCCAACCCCACCTAAAAGGGGTTGTGTCTAGTTGAGATATGTAGGGATCGATTGTATCTATGATGGACATAGGGAAGGCTCTCATCCCATGTGCAAGGGTGATTTGAATTATACATGCGAAGGATATTCACAATAATTCGATTTATGACCTTGGTTTGGCCATCTGTATGGGGGTGGAAGGCCGTGGATTTGGTGAGCTTGGTGTCCAACAATGACTAGAGGCTCAACCAAAATGTGTTGAGAAATTGACTGCCCCGATATGAGACAATGGTTTGTGGGATTCCAAAATGTACCCAGACTCGTTCAAAGAAGAGCTTGGCAGTGGCCTCTTCTGTGATGCTCTTCTTGCAGGCAACCAAAATTGCCATTTTAGAAAAGCGATCAACAACCAAAAAAACAGTCATTTCCCCTCTTGGTGGATGGGAGGCTTGACATGTATTCCATTGAGATGGATTCCCATGGCCTGTCAGGAGTAGGAATATGGGTGTATAGGCCCTGTTTCTTAGTGTTCGGTTTGGCAATAGTGGAGGCAGTGGATGACCTAATATACTTGTTGATCTCTTATCGAAGTTTTGACATGTAGAAATGTTTCTGTAGCATCGCCACTGTATTTTCAATGTCGAAGTGTCCTACCACTCGATTGTAGTGGGATTCCCAGATCATCTTCGCTCACTCTCTTGATGGAAGACATATATGGCCCAGACGACACAACAACCCATCCTGAAGATGAAAATTATCGACAACTGCGTTTGCACCCAACATTTGGTAGGTGGTGGCGAAGTCTGGGTCCATATCATAGAGTTGGGTCCATCGAGAGGTCTCATGGCCACAAGATTCTAGCACTTTGGCGAGTGCTGTGACTAGCGGTTTGCTGAGGAAATCAACGACACGATTGGTGCTTCCTATTTTATACTTGATGTTGAGGTGGAATTTCTTCAAGTACGTGGACCACTTTGGATGGCGGTCATTCTGAAATTTTCCTTGTGTCTGCATGAAATGCAGTGGATTATGATTGATGTGGATGACTGTCTCTTTCTCAAGAATGTAATGTCTTCACTAGCGGCAGGCTTGCACAATGGAGTACATTTCTTTGTTGTAAGTAGGGTACTTATGAACATCATCTGATAGTGTCTCACTATGATAGGCCATGGGGTGGCTGTGCTAAGTGAGAACGACGCCCACAACATAGTCTGAAGCATCTATCTCGATCTCAAAGGGTTGTTGTAGGTCTGGTAGTGAAAGTACTGGGGTTGAGCACAAGCGCTGCTTCAAATCATCGAATGCTTGTTGTTGGGACCGTGCCCATGCAAATTTATCCTTACCAACACCCCTGGTTATTTGGCTGAGGGCCCACACAATATGGGAGAATCCGAACACGAATCAATCTTACTGAAGTATTTGGCCCCCGTGCGTTGATCAAGGAAGTCATCGATTCGAGGAATCAGGTACTAGTTTCTGACTGTGATTTTCTTCAGAGCTCGATAATCAATGCAGAGTTGCCAGGTTCCATCTTTCTTCTGTACCAACATGATTGGGCTCTTGCAAGGTGATGAGATGGGACAGATGTTCTCCTTGAGGAGCATTTCTTGGATATGTCACTTGATATCCTCATTCTCTAATAGAGAGAGGCGATAGATTGGCCCATTGGGAAGTGGTGTGCTGGGGGTTATATCGATGGGGTGCTTGACCTGACAGTGTATAGGTACCCCGATAGGTGAGGAGAATATATTTGATTATTCTTCCATGACATTATCTACTTGCTTTTGATGTGTTGAGAGGTCATCCATAGAGACCCTAGATGTGGCTATGATCTTTCGCTTATTTTGAGAGAATCATGAAGAAGACAAACTTCCTCATCTAAGAGATGACCTTCCTGCATTGCTTAGCAGAGATCAAGGAAATAACACTAGGTGGGTCTGCCTCGAGTATCCTGTGGAATTTCCTGTTCAAAGTAATAATAACACTACAAGGCCTAGACTCATATACAACATGATGTTTCCATAAATAAAGTTGGCCCAAAATAACATCACAAACTTCGAGAGGATAAGCATCACACAATACCTTGTCTTTGAAGGGATTGATGTCGTACGAAAGTCGACACTGTTGGCTAACACAAAGATCTCTTCCTTGGTGGAGCCATCCAATGGTGTAGGGTTGTGGGTGAAATGTTGTTGGTAGGGCCAACCGCTTGACGACCTCTGCTGAGATGAGGTTCTTCTAGCTACCGCTATTAATGATGAAGTGCAACAGGGTCCCTTTTACGCACATCTATGAATGGAAGAGGCACTCTCCTTCTTCTAGCTTGTCTGGTTCACCAGGCTGGAGCTTGGTGGTAGCAATGGTGGAAGTGGGTTCCATGTCAATGATTCGTCTTCCCCTTTCTGGTTCTGACTCAGAGTCAGAACACGCATCTAATTTAGAGGCTTTCACTTTGGCCACCAGCGACTGCTTTGAGCGACAGTCAACATTTTTATGCTAAGGGTTCTTATGGAAGTTGCACCACTTTCCGGTATCTTTATTTGTCTTTTCGGTGTCCTTCTTTACTTGCGGCTTGGACTGGTTGTCTTGATATTGTCTATATTTTCTCTATCCTTTGTTCTGTGGGTTGGGACCACCCTTTCTTGGATTTTGTTGTGAGGGGTTCCCAGGCCCAAATTGTTATGTGTTTTGTTTGATCTTCTGCTCAGTTTTGAGGGCATATCGGTAGGCCGTGCCCAAGGATGAGATGTCCATAAATTCCATTTCAGTCTGGATGTATCTATGCAGAGCCTCACGATACTTGAGCACCAAATGCCACTCCAAATCTTTGATACCTAGCTTGGTGCACAAGGTATGGAAGATATTTGTGAAATATGACACTTCTTGGTCTCTTTCTTGCCGCAATGTGGTCCATTTGGTATACAAGTCGTCATAACTTATGATAGGGTAGTATTGTTCCTTAATAGCATCCCTGAAGAATTCCTAGGTGGCTGTGACTGTAAATAATGAGGTTTCCTCTCTTTCCTTTTTCTCACATAAAATTTTCCACCAATCTTTGACATGGGGAACAACTTTGAGGAGCGCAAAAGTAATCTTTTCTCTATTCGAAAAGTTATGGACATAAAAATACCCTTCTAGTAGATTCAACCACTTGTCTACAACATCTGTGTTTATCTGACCTTCAAATACAGGAATATCTAAGTTTATTTGTACCTTGAAGGGGCGATTCCTCCGCTCGAAGAAGATGTGTCACCTGTTGGTAGTCGCTGAAGGATTTGCACGAAACTATCCATCATCTTGTTCCTTTGTTACGTGAAGGATTCCTCAATAAAAAGTTTGAAAGGATCTCCTGTCCCGTCATATTTCTTTTCTCCTGCCATGAGAGGTCGCTTGGGCATGCGAGAGATTTTCTCCTCAAGAGAAACAAGCTTGAGACCCAACTCTTTGTAGTCCGACCTCATTGGGGACATGCATTAAGATGATAAGGAGCAGACCGCTCTGATACCAATGATCCAGATTTTATGAGAAGAATGAATGACTACAGATTATTAACAGGTTCTTAACACAAAATAACAAAGATACAATAAAACTGGTTTCTATTCAATAAGGAAATAATCTGAAACTATAAAATGCAGTGGAAACAAGCTTGCTGGAATGGTGGTGACTTATCTATGAGAAGAGATGTCATGGGTGCACTCATTCGCAAGAAGATGATTACAATGATGATTTGAAGGAATTTTTACAATAAACAGGAATTACAAAACCTTAGACATAAAAAATCCTAACCCTAGGAGATGAAGCGCCAAAAGTCACGTGGACCCCGTTTGGGTAAGTTAGTACATCAACTTCCAAGGGTCATAAATTTTGCATACGATCGCCGTTTTAGGCGTATGATAGCCTGTTGGAGAGGTATTGTAGAGGAGATTCATTTTGGGGAAAATAACAAAGGAATTGTTATATTTCTCCCTGTTTTCCCAAAAAACATCATTTAGGGCCTCAAAACAACTCCGTAAGTGAAAAACTGCTAAAAATAGTAAATTACTAAAATTGCCAGAAAACTGTTTTGAGCCAGTTGGAAAGTTGGGTGGCCACAGATATCCACCTAGATCAATAGTCCTTCCTTAGGAATAAATGGTCTCCATTGCGTTGAGTTCCCCCATCAGATGAGGAAATTTCTTCTCAATTTGGCCTCGAGTGAGCCACTTGCCTTGGTGCAGGAGTTTCCCTGCTTTGACGACTTGATAAAGCTGGATCCTTTGCTGTCGAGTGCCCTTGATCTGTGTGTCCACAATATGATCATTGGATGCCTATTGTATGCAGTCGGGGTTTATATTTTTTGGTGTCATATGTTCTGCTACTTCTGAGGTGTCCAATAATGGTGGGAAATAAGGGTGAAGGGGATCCACGTTGAACACTGGGTGCAGGCCAAGGAAATGATGAATATTCCCCCACAGACTTGGTGATGGTGTATGACCCATAACAGAGTGAGAGAAGATTCTGATGGGGTCCTGTAAGGCGTTCTTTCTACAAGTGCAACCAAACTTTGTTGCCCACCTGAAACTTATGTGGCACCCGATGTTGATCATGGCGCTGCTTGTACTTGTCATTGGAATTCTGTAGGATATCATGAACCTATTGGCGGATGTTCTGGATCCACTCAATGAACCAAGTGGCTTTGTCAGCTTCAGTTGGAGCAGGAGATGAGTCGTTCGAGGTGACCGCAAGGGGAAGTGTAACATCTATGGGACCCAATGGTTGGAATTCCAATCCCACCTGCAAGGGGCTGTGGCCGATTGAGCTATGCGGGGCTCGATTGTAGCTATGGTGAATATAGGGAAGGTTCTCATCCCATGTGTGAGGGTGATTTGAATTATAAATGCGAAGGATATGCACAATCATTTGATTTACGAACTCGGTTTGGCCATCTATCTGGGGGTGGAAGGCAATGGTTTTGGTGAGCTTGGTGTCTAGTAGTGACCAGAGGCTTGACCAAAATGTGCTGAGAAATTGAATGTCTCAATCTGAGAAAATGGTTTGTGGGATTACAAAATGTACCCAGACTTGTTCAAATAATATATTGGTAGTGGTCTCTGTTGTAATGCTCTTCTTGTAGGAAACTCAAATCACCATTTTAGAAAAGCGATCAACAACCACAAAAACACATTCATTTCTCTTCTTGGTGGATAGGACGCTCGACATGTAGTCCATTGAGATGGATTCCCATGGACTTTCAGGAGTAGGAAGAGGGGTGTACAATCCCTGTTTCTTAGTGTTTGGTTTGGAAATAAAGCAGGCAGTGCATGACCTGATATACTTGCTGACCTCTTGTCGAAGTTTTGGCCAGTAGAAATGTTTCTGTAGCATCGCCACTGTCTTTTTGACATTGAAGTGTCTTGCCACCCGACTGTAGTGGGATTTCTAGATCATCTTCACTCACTCGCTTGATGGAACAAAAATATGGCCTAAACGACACAACAACCCATCTTGAAGATGGAAATTATCAACAACTACGTTTTCACCCAACATTTGGTAGGTGGTGGCGAAGTCCAGGTCTGTCTCATAGAGTTGGGGCCATCCATAGGTCTCATGGCCGCAAGAGTCTAGCACCGTGGGTAGTGTCGTGACTGGTGGTCTACTGAGGTAATCAACGACGCAATTGGTGCTTCCTATTTTATACTTGATGTTGAGGTAGAATTGCTACAAGTATGTAGACCACTTTTGATGGCAATCATTCTACAAATTTCCTTGTGTCTACATGAACTACAGTGGCTTATGATCGGTGTGGATGAATGTCTCCTTTCCAAGAATGTAATCTCTCCACTAGCGGCAGGATTGCACAATGGAGTACATTTTTTTGTAGTAAGTAGGGTACTTACATACATCATATGATAGTGTCTCACTATGATAGGACACGAGGTGGCTGTGCTGAGTGAGAACGATTCCCACAACATAGTCTAAGGCATCTGTCTCAATCTCAAAGGGTTGTTGTAGGTATGGTAGTGAAAGTACTGGGGTTGAGCACAAGCACTGCTTCAAATCATCGAATGCTTGCTGTTGGGACCAAACCCACACAAATTTTTCCTTACCACCACCCCTGGTTATTTGGCTGAGGGCCCATGCAATATGGGAGAATCCCAACCTGAACCTGCAGTAGAAATTGGCAAGGCCCAAGAAGCTCCGAAGCTCAGTGAGTGTGGTTGGGGCTGGCCAGTCACTGATGACTTGGATCTTGGCCAGTCCGCGTCAATGATCTATCTTCCCCTTTATGGTTCTGGCTCAGAGTCAGAACTCACATCTGATTCATAGGCTTTCACTTTGGCCACCAACGACTTCTTTGAGCGTCAATCAATAGTGTTATTCCAAGGGATCTTATGGAAGTCACACCACTTCCTAGTATATTTCTTTGTCTTTTCAGTGTCCTTATATGCTTGCGGATTGGACTGGTTGTCCTGATACTGTCCATATTTGTTGTTTCCTTTTTTCTGTGGGTTGGGGCTGCCCTTTCCTGGATTTTGTTGTGAGGGGTTCCCAAGCCCAAATTGCCATGTCTTTTGTTTGAGCTTCTGCTCGATTTTGATGTCATATTGGTAGGCCGCGCCCAAGGATGAGATGTCAAAAAATTTCATTTCAGTATGGATGTATCTATGCAGATCTATGCGATACTTGAGTACCAGATGTCACTCCGAATATTTGATACCCATCTTGGTGTGCAAGGTATGGAAGATATACACTACTTGGTCTCTTTCTTGCCGTAGTGTGGTCCATTTGGTATACAAGTTGTCATAACTTCTGACATGATAGTATTGTTCCTTAATAACATCCCTGAAGGATTCCCAGGTGGTCGTGATTATAAATAATGAGGGTTCCTCTGTTTTCTTTTGCTCACAGAAAGTTTCCCACCAATATTTGACACGGGGAATGGCTTTGAGGAGTGAAAAAGTAATATTTTCTCTATTCGAAAAGCTATGGAAAAAAAACCCTTCTAGTAGATTCAACCACTTGTCTACAACATCTACGTCTATATGACCTTCAAATATAGGAATATCAAAGTTTATTTGTACCTTGAAGGGGGCGATGCCTCCGCTCGAAGAAGATGCGTCGCCTGTTGGTATTCGTCGAAGGATTTGCGTGAAACTATCCATCATCTCATTCCTTTGTTGCATGAGGGCTTCCTCAATCAACAGTTTGAAAGGATTTCCTGTCCCGTCATCTTTATTTTCTCCTGCCATGAGAGGTCACTTGGGCATGCGATAGATTTTGTCCTCAAGAGAAACAAGCTCAAGACCCAACTCTTTGTACTTCAACCTCGTTAGGGACATGTATTAAGATGATAAGGAGAAGACCTCTCTGATACCACTGATCTGGATTTATGAGCAGAACAAAATGACTACAGATTATTAATAGGTGCTTAACAAAAAATAACAAAGATACAGTAAAAATGGTTTTCTGTTCAATAAGGAAATAAGCTGAAACTGTAAAATGCAGCAGAAACAAGATTGTTGGAATGGTGGCAGCTTATCTCTGAGAAGAGATGTGACGTCTGTGCTCATTTGCAAGAATATAATTACAATGAGGCTCTGAAGGCCTTTTTACAATAAATAGGAATGCCAAAAACTTTAGACATTCAAAAACCTAACCCTAGGAGATGAAGCACCAAAAGTCATGTGGGCCCTGTTTGGGTAAGTTAGTACATCAACTTTCCAGGGTCGTAATTTTTTCATATGATCTCCGTTTTAGGCGTATGATAGCCCTGATCTAAAAATGAAGAAGACTTGTATTCTTGAAAATATTTGCAAGTTAAAATTTTATGTGTTAAAATGCAAATGGATCAACTTTGCAACACAACTTTAATAGGATTTACTCATTCAAGATGCATATAAACAACAACATAATCAGTGAACAGAAAACACAACACAACAAATAATAAAGGAGTTCACCCCTCTCTTGGGCTACATCTCCTGGTCCAGCTTCCAATGGATCATTTGTATTATTTGCTCAAAGTGCTCAAAAATGTGCTTTACAATGCTCAAAATGCCAAATAGACTGCTCCAATGGCTTTAGAACATCCAAAAACCCCTAGCTAGGATTTTTCGGCACCTCATTTGGCCAAAAATTGAAGAAGATAAGCTTCCTAGAAGTCCCCCCTTCAAGCTTGTTGTCTTTGCATCTACAAAACGCACCCTTGTTGGCTCAACCTAGCCCACACACATATTTAAGCGTAAAAACTTAGCACCGGGCGCAACCGCGTGAATTGTGCAAACTGTAGGACGGTTATGGGCGCACCTAGCCCCTAACTGTCAAGGGCAAGGTCATATGACCCATGTGATCGTGCGTTTAAAAGTAAGGGCCATAACCGTTTGAACCGAATTTAAATCCAAACCAAACGCATACCTACGCCCGCGCGTCAATGGTCATATGGAAACAAATATGTGACCGTGGGCTATATTAAAAGGGCTATGTTAAAACACATACGCATGCCCGTGGTCATATTACAACACATATGACCGGGGTTTAGTTTTGAATGTGCGCGCAAAGGTTTTAAACCATGGCCATATTACAATATAACATAACCACGGGCTGGGGCTAGGCCCCAACTCGACCCCCCGCCCAAACTTACAACATTTTAATTAAAATAAAATCTGCACCATATAGTGTTAAGAAACATTATGGTGGCACGTTGGTTGGTGGTCTTTGCCAAAGCTTTGCACGCGGGTGGAGGTCACGGGGTTGAATCTGGTGGACTCCAAATAAATTTTAAACTAATAAATAGGGGACATGTGGCGGCCATTGATTGGGCCACGTGTCGCCATTCCATTCACTGCAAACAAGCCATGTGACCTGCCAACTATGCAAATAAATGCCTGCCACGTATCGTACGACCTGCCACGTCAGCGTCCGTACGAACTGTACAGTCAACACCCCTTTTTTTCCTGTTTGTCATTTTAAACAGAATGCGATATCTCTCGCTCCTGATGTCCATTTGAACCCAAATGAGTTGCGTTGGTTTTGTAACGACGAGGCCTACGCTCCCATTCGATTTGAAGTGATTTTGAGCACTTTGAATTTTTGAGCAAAATTTGATCCCCTGATCACACCTCCCCATTGGAAAGATTTTGGACCTACAAAAGACTATTTTCAGTCTATCTGAAGATGAGGGTATATCTCCCTCACCTTTCCAACCTCAATCCACTTGGCTTTGCTTGGATTTGTACCTTTAAGACCAACTCGAAGATACTCCACATTACCTCATTTTGAAGTTCACATTCTCCTGTCAAGGATGGTGTCTTCATGCAGTTCTGTAAGATATTCTTGGGAAAAATCATCTATAGAAGGAATCTGAACATGCTCTCCTTGATCATCAATCAAAGGAGGCTCATACAATTTCAAATCTCAACATTAACAACTGCATACATTTGCATATAAGGAGGCAAATCTAAACGAAAAGCATTGTTACCAATCTTGTCGATAATCTTGAAAGGACCATATCGAATCGGTTTCAATTTTTTACCTTCTCCTTTAAGCCTCTCCTTATTGATGTAAAGCCAAACTTCATCTCCAACTTGGAAACTGTGATCAACACGATGCTTGTCATGTCTCGTCTTGTACTTGGCTTGACTCTTTTCCAACTGCTCTCGCACCATTTGATGTATCGACTGAATTTGTTCAATAAACTTTTCTACCCTATCAATGTCATATTGACCATCAATAGCAATATCCTTCCCAAAGATAAAATCTAAAGGAGATTTGGGCAAATAGCCAAAACATGCTTCAAATGGTGACGTTTGAGTTGAAGAGTGCTTAGCTCGATTATATGCATGCTGAATGTAGTGTAAATGCTCATCCCAAAGTTTAGGATGCTTGCTGCAATAAGCACGAAGAAGATGCACCACTGTTCGATTTACCACTTCTGTCTGACCATCTGTTTGCGAATGAAAAGCTGTGCTCTTTTTTAGTTGAGTGCCCATAAACTCGACCAAAAACTTCCAACAAATCGAGAATCCCGATCAAAAATAATGGATTCAGGCAATCCAAAATGCACCCAAACATTTTGAAAAAACATTTGTGCCATTTGCTTAGATGTAAGCTGCTTCGTACAAGGCATCAAAATACACATTTTTCTAAATCGATCAACCACAACATAAATATAATCATGATTTCATCTAGACATAGGTAGACCTCCTACAAAGTCCATGGAAATACTTTCCCAAGGATGATAAGGAACTGGAAGTGGAGTATACAAACCCAAATTTTGATTGCTAGGTTTACTTGTGGCACATAACGAACATCCTCAAACATATCTTGAAACACTTTCATTCATTTTAGGCCAGTAGCAGTATCTTTGCAAATTAGCCATTGTCTTGCCTACACCAAAATGACCAACAATAAGAGAAGAA
>ML824717.1:104478-119956 GCA_009831015.1 Picea engelmannii | reverse complement strand
AGTGTTGCTGCTGCGACAGGGTGGTGGAAGGACCATAGAGGCCTTCAACGACGACTTTTTTGCTTGGCTATCACGGAAGATCCCAGCTATTGAGGACTACCCATATGCGAGGATCGACTTCTCTAAAGATCCAGCGATACCAGTGCCTCCCGGTGAGGAGCGAGGGGAGATGGGTAAGTCTCCACTTATATAGTTTTTTTTTTGTTTGCATATGTAATTTTTATGTCTTTTTTGATATATATATATCATGTTTTTGTATACCAGAGTTTTTGATGGGTGAACATTTATTGCATGCAGATGTGGGACTTGTGCGACCTGTCAACTATGCACAGAACAGGCGTCTCCCATGGCCAGAAGCCGCAGCTGCCGCCGCTGGAGGAGCAGCAGTAGCCGGGAACCTCCCAGAAGGAGAGTCCGAGAGAGTCCTGAGGCAGATTGAGCGGAACTTTATTGCGCTCACTCGCACAGTTCCCATGGAAGAGATAGAGGACCTGCCACCCTCCATGCAGACTCATGTTGTGGGGGCACCTAGGACATGGGTGTGATTGTTTAGGCATTTATCCCAGGATGTACATGATTATAACAGGGCCCATAGGCCCTGAGAAGACTTTGAGACTTCTATGAGCCACGAGCACCGATATGTATATATATATTTTTAGGGCATAATCCCAGTGACTCGTCATTGTTCCCACTTTTGAGGCGCTTGCGCCTATCTATGTACTCTAAGGATTTTATGATGTTTATATATGTTTTTTTATCTCTTTTGTGTCTTATGAATTATGTGTGAAAAAATGTATTTTACATGTTTATGTTCATGATCTTTTTATATGTGAACAAGATGCCAATATAAAATGTGATTAGCTAGGGTATCCATGATTTGATTTAGACTCCTAGGAACATGAAAATATGTAATATAATCAAAATTGCGTTCCAAGAGACGTACCCTAAGGAATCGTTGGTGTAAAGTTAGGTCGTGAACCTGGTATATTCTGTTTAGTTGCAACACAGCCAGTTGAGCATCTAGATAGACTTGGAGACGAGAGATACCTAATGACAAAGTGTCACGAAGAAACTCAATAACTGCACTATACTCAGCAACATTATTTGTGGTGTCACCTAATCATATACCTTCGGAAGATAACAACTGACCCTGTGGTGTAAAGATTACCCAAGTTGCAGAGGCAAGCCTCCGCGTGTGTTGACTAGCACCGTCCGCATGCCCAATGAACACCTCAGATTCACTTGACATCTGCCATATTTGACGAAAGATAACATCAATGACACGTCCATAACACTTTTTCCAAAATAAATGTAAAAAAGCAATAGTACAAAGACTATACATATATTACAAAAAGTTACCCACGGTGACCGTTCTATGAGTAATACTTCTTGAGGTAGAGCCCATTTCTAGGCTCCGCCAAAGAATTCCCTTCAAAATCGACCAAACAATAAGCGCCCTTCTTTAACACCTCTTTAATAATAAAGGGTTCGAACCACATGGATTTAAAATTTCTTGCCCCCAGGGGGTCCTTATCTTGGTCATAGACCAGGACAAGGTCACCCTTAGAAAAAATCCGAGGATGAATGGACCTATCATATTGACACTTGACCTTATGTTTATGAGCCTCGTTGGCTAGGCTGCATCACGATGCTACTCATCAAGCTGCTCAAGGTGTACTAACCTCTCTTCAACTGGAGAAGTGTCTGGCAATAACTGTACTGCCAATTTCAGAGATGGAATTTGACATTCGATGGGAAAGAATGCCTCCAACCCGTAAACGAGTTGGAAAGGTGAGAAACTTGTTGCAGTCTTAACTGACGTTCGGTAAGCCCATAATGCCGAGTATAACATGAAATTCCAATTTGACTTGGCTGAGTTGATAGTTCGATATAGAATAGTCTTAAGAGTTTTGTTTACAGCTTCCACCTGCCCATTGGCTTGGGGATAGTAAGGTGAGGAATGTTCTTGCCGTAACCCAAGATTTGATGTTAACTCGGACATCATTTGTTTCTGAAAGTGACTGCCATGATCAGTAAAAATCTCTCTTGGGACGCCGAACCATGCTATAATCTGGTTGAATAAGAAGAGAGTTGTTGTCTCTCCATCATCTTTAAACATTGGCATAGCTTCGACCCATTTAGTGAAGTAGTCGACAGCCACGATAATATAGCGGTGCTCCCTAGCTGACGGGGGGTTGCATGTAGTGTAATCAATCCCCCACTTAGTAAAAGGACCAACTGTGATGACATGAAACATAGGAGCTGGATGTGCCCTCATCTTCAAGAGAAGATTTGGCACGGATGGCACTTCTTGACCGAATTGATACAATCTTTAATAAGTGTGGGCCAGAAGTAACCTGCTTGTAAAATATTTTGGGTTGTTGCCAACCCAGATAAGTGACCACCACAAGCTCCTGTATGAAAATCGTTGAGCACTATGACGGCCTCCTCATGAGTGAGACATCGATGCAAGATGTAGTCTACACCTCTTCGATACAACGTATCATCGAGTATGAGATAGTCCTTAGCCTGATGGCGTATCCGTCGATGCTCGTCATGAGAAGCAGAGGTGGGGCACTTCAAAGTCTAGAGATAGATTAGTATATCTCTATACCAGGGGTCTGACGATTCGATCAAAAACATATCCCCCTGGATAGGCGATTCCTCAGGCACAACGTCACCTGACTCAACCGGAAGCTCTAAAATAAGTTCTGCGAAGACCATTGACTTCTTGGACTTTGCTGAAACGAAGTCTAAGTCAAATTATTGGAGGACTACCATCCATCTACTGATTTTTCCGCCGATAACTCATCGTGTCAACATGTACTGGAATGGATTCACGACAACAACTACGGTGGTCTTGTGAAACAGAACATAGTGACAGAACCGTTGAACAACATGAACTGCTGCCAACGCAAGTTTTTCGAGATGGGAATAATTAATTTCCGGTCCTACGAGGCCTCGGCTCAGGTAATAGATCACGTATTCGGAAAATGAATCATCCTCCTGAACTAAAACCATGTCTATGGTTGACTCTGTGGCAACCAGATATAATAGGAAATCCTTTTTATAATTAGGTGGCCGTAGCAGAGGTACGGTAGTAAGGGCGTGTTTTAATGCATCGAAAGAGCATTGAGCGGCTTCGTCCCAGAAAAAGGGAACATCTTTCTTCAGTAAACTCATAAAGCCCTTGGTGATTTCGGCATAGTTGGCGATGAAGCGTCGTAAGAAGTTCGCCTTACCTTGAAGACTTTGAAGTTGTAAGATTGTGCATGGGGGGGGCAACTGGATTATTGCCTCCACCTTAAGAGGATCCACCATGATCCCTGTGGTTGACACTATGAAACCTAACAAACGTCCTGACGTGATGCAAAAGTTGCACTTGTTGGGATTCAAGCGAATCCTGAAGTAGCGACAGCGTTCGAAGATTAGTCTGAGGTGCATAGGATGATCCTTTCACTTGTGAGAGCGTGATGCTAAATCATCTAGATAGGCCTCGACTATATGCTTGAGGTCATGAAACGCAAAAGACATGGCCCGCCGGAAGGTGGCTCCAACATTCTTAAGGCCAAAAGGCATCTTACGATAGGTGAATGTACCCCACAGACAAATGAATGCCGTTTTGTGTTGGTCTTCAGGTTTGAATTGGATTTGATTATATCCTGAAAAACCATCCATGAACGAAAAGGCTTCACAACCAGCGCATTCATCAATGATCTGGTCGATGAATGGGGTTGGATAATTATCTTTTGGACATGCCTTATTCAAATCATGGAAATCAGTACATACATGAATCGTGCCTTGTTTTTTATCGACCAACACGGGGTTTGACACCCATTGAGTCAAATGAATAGGGTAAATGAACCCTGCCTTGAGCAATTTCTCAACCTCAGTCTTAATGGCTGATGCTTTCCTAGGATTGACTGGATGAAGTTTTTGTCGAATAGGCTTAGCATCAGGATACGTTGTGATCTCATGTTCAACTATTTTCGGATCGATGCCTGGCATTTCCTCATAAGACCAGGCAAAAAAGTCGCGAAATTATTTAAAAAGATCCGTGTAAATCTGAATCTCTTCGGGGGAGCAATCCACTCCGACGAAGACATTCTCCGTGACGCCAAGGTTTCGAAAGATGTTGATAGGTATAGTGGCAGAGATAGTCACCATATTTCCCTCAGCATAAATTTCCTGTGTAGCTAAGAGGTCAATGGGACATGGCTGACCTCCCGTCATGGTGATAGTGAATTCTCTTGCCTTGATTCGGTTCAACTCTGGGAGGAAATATGATCTGTGATGAAGATCTTCCTAAGGTTTGTCTGGACTAGTCATTGCTTCAATTACTACTTCGTCCGAAGGCAAGACTAAATCTAACGAATCAGTTTTGGCAAGAGCACCCTGAGCCCAGATAGGCTCTAGAGGTGGATCCAACTCTTGTGTGGGAGTTGGATCAGGAGTGGCTGAAGCTTGCTGGACTAAAGAGTACGCTACTTCAGCGGCCGAGAAGGGCATGGATATGCCGGAGTGCCTTGTCTCATCCATCATGGTTGATAGGGAAGGAAGAGTCCACGGATCCTGAAAGTAAGTCGTGCGGAACGCTGAAACATGAAAAATCTCAGCCTTGTGGTGATTCGATATGAACTTGACATCGCCATGAGGAGGTGGGTAATCGAAAGTACCCATCAAAGATGGGCACAAACCAACTCCTAAGTTAACGACACTGGCTTGAGGATTATCTATCATGGGAACCGTGGATGCCCCCAAAGCTGGGTCAGGTCTAGAGAAGGACAATTGATCAATGGTCACTATCCGGCCTTCGTAAAACTGTAGCAACCATAGCTTGCATAGCATAAGTCCAACTACGACCTAACAAGAGATTGTAGTCGAGGGGGGCATCGACTACTTCTACTTCGACGCACACGGTCTTCCCTCCTAACTGCACAGGGAAAGAAGGAATGATGCCATGTGGTCTAAACGAATGACCGTCGAACGCAGTGAGGAGAGTAGGTGATGGAGACAACCCAGGATGACCAATGGATTTCCAGCATGCTAACGACATAACGCATGTCGAGGCACCCTTGTTGACCACCATGCGAAAGATATTGCGCGTAAAAGTTTTCGTGGGATGAGCCACTACTATCTGAAATGCAACGTGGTAAGGCAGACGAGGTTTTAAGTCAGTCGTATCTAACATGATGGTACCCGGGTTACAAGTCTCCGTAGAGCCTAAAGCAGTCAACAAGGCTCTCCTCTGAGCAGGGCAAATTTGGAGGACCTCCAAAGCGGACATAACACAAGGGGTTTGGGATAAATCTTCCACCACAGAGTAATTCTGGGTGGCCCTTGCATTTGGATTTTGAGAATCTTTCTTAAACGCACCTTTTGGAATGCGTGTCATCATTTCTCCCAACGTCTTCTCAATCTGTAGAGGAAGAGATGGGAGTTCGGCTTCTTTGCCCTTCTCAGAGGTGTTTGGTTTACTATAGTCATGCGCTCTAGTCATTATTAAAGCATCACCCCTAACCATATATACGTTTGCGGATGAGGAATTGTTTGGGGGAGGGCAGATTTCTTGGCTGCCCCATTTGGCACTTGTAGAGGCTTGAGTTAAATTTTGCCCATGCTGAAAGGGATTAGTCAACATGGCTTGTTGTTGCTGTGTGATAAACTTCTGGGCATCTGCAAGTCAAGGACATAGATGGGTTGGGTGGTCTTCCGCACACAAGTTGCACAGGTACCTCACCTTCCATTTTTTCGTAGTGCCCTCGCTAGAATTATTAGTGGGTTTTTTATCCCCCTTACCCTTCTTGCGTTGTTGTTTCTTCCCTTCAGGCTGCTGGGGGGCCTTTGGGTTAGTTGTCTGCATGGAGTGTACTTCCGACGTTTGGGTAGGAGGAGCAGCCAAAGCAGTAGTCTGGCTGGCCGCTGAGTGTTGTATAGATAACTGTTGCAATTGTTTTGTCAATTGCTCAGCGGGCTTGGTTTGTGCCGAACCAACAATACCATCGGCATGTGGTCTGGCTCTCTTTCTAGTTTTATCTAGTATCGATCGTGGTGCATTCGGTAGGATGTTATATAATAAACCAGATTGAGAATAGATGAGCTCAAACTGTTGAGCCCTCATGATGGCATCTTCTTCAGAGAAAACCCCAGACGTTGCGATGTCTTTTGATAATTGCAGTACTAAAGACTTAAGGAACCACTCAAGAAGGAATGTTGGTGGAACCGATACTTTGATTAGACTCTTTCGGCGTCTCCACTCTCGGATATGATTAGATATATGGTCCGCTATCGTCTATTCGAAATTGACAAGTAGCTCTGTGCCCGCGTCGTATCTCACAGGTAACTGGAAATGGTTAAGGAAGGCCATAGCCAGTTCGCCAAAAGAAGAATATCATGAGCGATCAAGCTCGATGTACCATTTCGCGGCACTCTCGATAAGAGTGCGTTGAAACAATCGCAACTGGACGGAGTCATCTTTTAGTGAGTTAGATGAACACCAAAGGTGGAAAGTAGTCACATGATCACCTGGATCTTCGTTAGGCTTGGCCTCGAACTTTGGAATGTCCGAAGGTAACTTCATTGGCATAGGAGGCCAACGTGGATCGTGATAAATAGGATCATTTAACAACCTTGTCAAATCAGGCAAGTGTAACGTCGCCAGGAATGGTAGTTTGGGTTGCTGCTGATAGCCTGGAAAAAAGGGTCCTAGAGTTTGAATGGCACCAGGTTGCCAGGAAACGTTTGGCTACTAGCCCGGATTCTGGTAGAAACCATGGCCCTGACCAGCGTAAGGATTTTGCATCTGTGGAGACATCATTGGTTGAATCCCCATAAAGGACATAAGATGTTGGGCATTCATCGTGTTTGACGGACTTTGGGAAGGATTACCCCATGCCAGTCCAGCTGGGAGAGGCATAGAAGTTTGTCCGGGGTTCCATTGACTGTGGAAAGAGTTACCCTAGAACGACATTCCAGAGGAGGGAACAAATCCTTGCCCTGAGTTCCAAATTCCTGCTATATGTGCCCTCGACGCAGGAATAGTACCCTCCGCCGGAGTAGACTGTCCAAAGATGGGAGTGCCCCCAGATGGGAAAGTAGTGGATGCGAAAGTATTGTTACCAAACGTCTCATTCCAAACAAATGGTGACGAACCTACCGACAGAGTTTGCGCAGGTGTTCCTTGACTCCCGGCTCCAAACGAACTCGGGTGTGCAGGCTGCCCGATGGACTGCTGATGCAGACCACAAAGCGAAGGGGACAAAGGAGAGATATGACCTCCAGCGTAAGGAAAAGCATTAAAAGGGACAAGAATGCCCCCAAGTTGACCTTGCAGAGGAGTGTTAGAGCTCCCTGCCCCCAGACCCAAAGTCTATAAAGTGGAGTAAGTGAGTGCAGGACTTGTACCTGAACTAGGCATACCGTATGAAAACGGAGAGCCTGACGCACTAGGTGTGAAAGGATTTGTGTCCGCCACGATAGATGGGATCAGTCCACTGTGCGACGTAGTTGCGGCCAAGACCATGGTGGCCCGAACCAACGACGACAAGTTAGGAGATGCTTCTCTTGTGGTAGCAACGGTGGTGGGAATGGAAGAATTCCCAGAAGAAGTAACAGTATTTGGTTCCATAACTGTGTGAGGCACTGACAGACGTTCGTAAAATTGGATAGGTACAATGACCGATGGCCAAGTATCAGTGGTTGAGGTTTCAACCGAACCAAGATTGGCGGTTGATTCCTCTGGGAGTTGTTCGAGCTCAATGGTTTGTAACCCAGTTGCTTCGAAAGACCCTTGTTGGTCTAGCTTCCACCTCAATGGTGGCAGGGGTGGCTCCAGTATAACCGGCGGCAGACCCAGAAGCCTTCGTGACCGGTGGAGCTCTGAATCCTTCACTGTGTGAGAAGATCCACGACACTCTAAGGTATTCTACACGTTCAAACAGTAACACACACTAAAAAGAAGCCCCTAAGAGATAAAACAAGAAATCACTAACTATTTTGAAGAACAGTTACAACAACCAACACTAGAGCAACTTACCAGTGCAAGTGCAACTCAAAAACAGAAGCACCCTCCAGGTATACTCTGCAAAGCGTGGCCTGATGTCTGTCCTAGGTACCGCGGTATACCCCCGCAGTCACCTGTGTATGTCCCTAGAAAAGATTGGCAACTAGTTTACCAGCACGCGAACAGTCACCGGGCGTATACAGTCGATAGTCGGGTAGACCATAATGAGCAGGGTATCAAGCCCGAAACCTGTCAAGGGTATCGAGAGCAAATGGTTCGGAAGACGACTGAGGACCTCGAACAGATTTGAGACCCACGAAGCCCCGTGGAAAATGAAAACGACGGAATCCCTCAAAAAATCCTCGATATGTGTTCTCCACTACGCTTGGTCCGGCTTTGGAGGGGTTATCTCCGCTACCTTTCCTTACGCGACCTTGTTTTTATCCCCTGTGTTAGAGGGGGGTCCCGGATAAATTACACGAAACTAGACTTCTACACTCCCTATCACAGACTTCAATGTTTGGTTTTGAGTGGCCTTGGAGAGTTTACTCTCCAACCTATTCCAAGGCCCTAGTCCTGAGCTAGTATATGAACCCTACAAACAAAAAGTCTAATAGATTTTAATTAGCGTTTATTTTATGGGATTTTTACGTCACAAGGTATGAAGGTGAAACTGATGATGTGTAAAGACTCAAAGCAAAAACAAATGAAAAAATACGGAAACAAAAGACTTTTACTGAAATGAAAAATCAACAACTTTTCACAAAGAAAGACTTCTTTTCTTTTCAATTTTTCTAAGATTTCATGCAACAAACATAAAGGAATTTCACTCGACTACGAGTTACTTATGTTCTAAATGAACTGCAAAAACTTATGAACAAAATACTTCTTCCTAGCTATTGATGCAACAACAAAATCTTCAAACAAAGAAGAAAATGAAAAGGAGATATTTTTTTTTATTTGAGTGCTAAGCAACAAGAGAAAAATGCCGACAAGCAAAAAACCAAGAAAACAAAATAAAATTTTGGCTTAAAGCGCAGATCGTAAAGAAACAAAGCAAAGACACACAATGGCAATCAAGAAAGCACCGATTCTTACGCTTGTCTAAAAACCATAAAACACAATTTTCCTTTTTTTATCTTTTCTATCAAACATCAACTAAGAAAAACAGGCTAAGGGTAAGAAGCCCTAACCTACTGACCGTGCAACCCTAGACTCAAACCCCTAAGAGGAATACTTCTCACCACAGGAAGGGATGAATGCCCCACCCTGATTGAAAAGAAACATGTCAAGCCCGCTACTGTAACTGAAACAGAACGCATGCAAACGCGTGGTGACCTACAACAGTGCGTGGGTACCCACGGGCTGCACTTGCACAGGCCGCGTGTATGTAAAAAATCTAAGAAAAAACTAAACACAGGCAGCCTAGACCTGGAAAAGGCCACTGGTATTGATAACCAGGGTCTCCTGAAGGCTTGGATGCTTATTTTTAATGGAAAAGAAAAACAATTGCAAGAAATAACAAAACACAATAAAGCAAACTGAGACAAGACCATGAACCAGCAAGACTCAGACAAGATCTAGAAAGCCCCCTGAGAATGTATAATTCTGACAGGGAAGAGGAGGACTGCCTCTCAAGATTTCTGACTCCTACACGCTACTAAAACCTCTACAGCTAGCGTTCAAACGCGGGCTATAGAAGGTTAGGGCACGGGTTACACGCGTGCAGGCCTTCTGTAGGCCGCGTGTACCTCTGTGTGTCCCGATAATTATTGTCAAGCAACAGTCAAGGAAAAAACTAGTATCAAGAACCAGGTTCCTTGCTAGCTCTGACCTAACAGAAAACAAACAAAGAAAGAAACAGAAAATCTAATCCTTTAAACTACTCAAAAACCTCAACTAAATCTGGAACACCCTAAATAGTAAATCCCCAGTGGAGTTGCCAATTCTGTTGTTGGGAAATAATACCCTATGGACTAGCAAGCTAGGGTTAGACTTGCATGCAGATCATGACCTTAAAGAAATCACCTTTAACCTATCACCCCAAAACTTAAAACCCCTTTTTCATGTACAAACATGGAAAGGACCTACTAACCTTTTTACTGATGTTTGGTGTGGATCCTCCATTGCGCTTTGTCCGCTTGCTTGAGCTGCTCCTTCCAAAGTTCTCCTACAATCAAGATAAAACACTACGCATGCATGCTACTTTTCTACTTGAGGGTTAGAAATTAAGCATAAATTACAAAAACCACACATAACTCATGCATTGGGACGGGAAACGTATTCTTTTATTATATTCAAAATGACTCAACTTACAATCAATGTTGAGACCGACCACCGTTCCTTGATCCTGATCCTGGGCTCCTCTTCTTCTTTGTCCTCCAAATGCTTTGCTTGAATTATTCTTAGGCTTGAGGAAAGGCTAAAGGGTTGGGACAAATGGATTCGGAAATTGAGCAGCATTTCTTTGCTATCTTTTTCCTCTTTCCAAATAGTACCCCTACCCCTTCTTTTATAGGCTAGAAGGAGCTAGGGTTTTGGACGAACTCTCAGCCATGCATGGATGGGAGTTTCATTTAACTGACCCATAACTTTTTGTCCCATTGGCAACTTTCCTGTTTTTGTGCTTTATTAGGTAAACGCGGGCTGTAGTAGGCCTGCCAGCGTTCCAACGCGTGCAGTAGTAGGCCTGCCAGCATTCCAACGCGTGTAGTAGTGAGTTAGGGCGCGTTTGACTTAACTCAAAAGGATTTTCAAAGAGGTTTATCAGCAAATGTTTTGGCAATGAAGGGATATGAGTTGGCCTGATGCCAGGTAAGCATGTGTGGTGCAATTTAGGGTTATAACACCACCTATCCAATTGCTTGAATTACATTGGTCTGGATGGTGTCACATATAGTAAGCTACCAATCATTGACCTGTATTGCCTTTGGTCTATAGAATTTGAATCATCATATTGCTCAACTTGCAAATGGTTTGCATAGGAGTGGTAACTGGTTTGCAATCTTCCATTCCGAACCTCTTTAGCATTTCTCTGATATACTTAGTTTGAGAAATAAAAATTCCTTGGTTTCTTTGACATATCTTGATGTAGAGGTTGTTGTATGTGCTTGCTTTCCATAGTTCGTAGGGAGTTTTTTCATTGTTGTTTCTGATAATTACTCTGTTTTGAATGTGAACTAACGTATGCACTGCATGTGTCCAAAAAATATCTGTCAATTTGGAATCCATTTGAATTGTTCGAGCCATTTTTTGTGTAATCATCATCCATTATGATAATGTTCCTTTGTCTCTAAACCACTCTCTGAACCAATCTATGAATCCATGCTCTAGTCCACATCATATATCTATCTAAACCTACTAAGTGTTCTTACTTATCCATCTCTGTCCATACTGTCCAATACTCTACTTGCACAACTATCCATAATGCTAACTCATTTATCACTATATTATCATGAAATCTTGATTAAACTATCAAATTGTACTTTTGCTAACTGATTTCTCTGAATCTGTCTTCTCAAACTCTACAAGATTCTCGAAGGATGGTTCTTTTTTCTGTCACATCTATCGCATAGACTCTTCCTGTCTAATATTCATATTACTTGGGAGTCTATAAGACAAATGGCTCAAAACAATTCCTACTCTGATGTGTATTCATCATCATCTTCATTGGTAGATTCATCATCATCTTCATTGGTAGATTCATTATCTCTTTGAGCTCTGACTTCTTTCTTTCTTTCCGTGGATTCATCTTTCACTACAATGCCTAAAAGTACAATCTCTTGAACTTGTTACTTATTTACCCGTCCTTCCTTTCTTTTAGTTATTTTCCAAACCTTTCTATATCTGGCATTTTTCTTTTTCTCTGTAGAATTTTCTTCATCTCATTTTATTGCCAATCTTGGGATCTCTAGTACGGGGTATTTGTTCACCTGTTCTTCCTGTTTTCTTATCCATACTTTCTTATATCTAATATCGACATTATCTTTCATGGAAGTATCAATCATTCTTCTACAATCACTAGCTAGGTGTCCATAGTTATGACATTTGTAACACTCAATGTTACATGAAACCACATAGGCATTTCTTGCTTGAACATTTCTTTTATAATCCCTGCAATCTGCAACCTTATGTCCAAAGTTAGTACAATAAAAACAATGACCATAAAATAAATTTGCATACCTGGGAGTGAATGATCTTCTTTGTGGCGTAGTCCTTATGAATCTTTTCCTTGACTCATCATGATCATGATTGAAGCTTCTTTGTGGCTTGAACATGGATGGTCTTCTTGAATATGTATCTTAAATAGTTTTCTTAGATTATGGTTGACCATGATTATTTCCTTTGAGTACTTCTGCATAACTCTTTCTATTTTCTTCATTCTTCTTTTCTAGCAACCTAGAGTGCTTCTCTTCATTATCTATAATTGATGTGGATGTTTCTATCTCTTCAAAATTCTTGTTGAGATTGACAATTTTACTTCTCAATGTGACGACTTCTTATTCAAGCTTCTCAACCTCTTCTTCTTTCTTCATTATCTGAGAATTCATGACTTCTTCTGTTCCTTTCGCTTCTTCAAGATGAATTTTTAATGTGATTATTTCTTCTTCAAGTCCTTTCTCTTCTTGACAAAACTCTGCCTTAAGCTAGTTTAGATCATTAGTTCTTTCCTTAAGATGATATGTCAATATATTCTCTCTCATTTCTACTTCTTCCTTCTGTGCTGCTATTATGGTTTCCAAACATTGTTTTTGATATTCAATATTTTCTTCGATCTTTCTGGCTTCTTCATTTGAGTTCTTAAGTTCTCAATGACTTCTAGGGATTCTTCATAAATTTGATCACTTTCCTTTTGTTTCATCAATTATTTCTTGAGTGAATTGTTTTCTTCTCTTAGTTCATCTAAAGGATTAATCAATTCTTCTTCATAATTGTCTTCCTTTTCAATTAGTTTTTCTGTCTCATTTCCTTCATGGCAATCTATTTCAATATGTCCACATTTTTCACAATTAGRACAAAACACGATACCTATGGTGRTTATGTACTATTTATCTTTTATATCTGCTTGACATGGTGAACATAATTATTCTTGATTTGTATCTGCATCTTCTTTGACATTTTYTGAATCTATGATGGGTGAAGAATATATGTCATGTAACTTATCCCAAAKTTCTTTTWCTGATGAAAATTTACCAACCTTTTCTCTTACCGGATTAGGTAATCCTTCCCAAATGAAATCCATTGCTATTTTTTTATTCTTACTCAATTCCTTCTTGGCTGTAGTCTTTTCCCTTTTTGAACTATCATATCCTCTAACAACTGATAGCCAAATATAATGTCCCTGTGCTTGTAAAAATACTTTCATCCTTATGCTCCACATCTCATACTTAAAACCATTCTGACCATTAAACATTGGTACTCCATTCTCAGAATAATCCATGAACTCTTTCCAGTGGTTAAAATATTTCCAGAAGGAACCTCGCTCTGATACCAATTGTTGTATTATTGAGAGGGGGGGTGAATTAGTAATAGAACAATTTAATCCTTTTTAATCATATAATCCAAGTGTTATATATATGTAGCATTATCATCCAATAAATAAAGAGTAAATAAGCAATGAACAAATGAACAATCATACACATACACAGTACACCAGTGTTTTATGTGGAAACCCAAAGCGGGAGAAAACCACAAAATGTTTTTTCTTATATGTCTTGAAGAATTACATTCATTGGAAGCACCAACTTCCTTTTTTTTCCATCTGCAACTGGAAGGAGGATCCAACCCCCTTGTTTCTAAGGCTACAACTAGAGGTAAGATCCAACACCCTTATTCTTTGGGTACAACCAGAAGGACGCTACAACCCCTTATTTTCTCCGACTACAACCAGAAGGTGGCTACAACGACCTATCCTTGCACCATCCAACCGCCCTGAAGTATAAGTAGAATGATGGAACCACTGTCACACTATCACTATGAGATATAATGTTGTAAACTTGTACCAATCAACCTGTACCATAAACAAGTAAATCAACCATGCACGAACCTGTACAAAACCTATACCATGAACAAGTGCATCAACCATGCACCAAAACTATACAAAACCTGAACCATGAACAAGTGCATTGACCATGCACCAAATCTATAAAAATAACCCGTCACAACAACCTATCCAACCAACCTATCATAGCAACCTGTCTCATCAAACTTATCAACCAAATCAGATCTACTCACCAAGATCAATCACCAAGACAACTCTCAAATATGTCCATCAACCAACCATAACATAACAACTCATAATCATCACCAAGATCAATATGTGCTTCTAATAATATACCAATACAAGTATGCTACATCATCAATAAACCATGTGTCAAAAATACTACTAACAAGTGCCTCCAACCATGTACCAATCATGTATCAAATATTCATCAACTATGACTCATCAATATGTACCAATGTCATCAACTATACACCTCATGTATGTGCCAACTCATCAACTACTTGTATCAAACATGTACCCAACATGTACCTTAAACAAAATCCCTCATCAATTTCATCATCCAAATATGATTTGTAACTATGTAATAGATCCGGTGTATATGATCACATACCTGCAAACCTTCCTTAACTTTAACAACAAGAGACTAGCATTTTCATCAAACTTTACTTTAGTCTCACATGATTAGTTTTGGATTAGTCAACAACCCTGACTTAAAATAATCATAAATATGTACCTATAATGAATAAATATTTGAAAATGATACACAATCTTCTTCAATGTGTTTTATGCAATTCCTCCAAGTTTCACTACTTGGAACCTCTCATAAAAGGAGTTATAGCAAAAATGACATACCTTGCTGAATTTTGTCTTATTCTAGAGAGAGACCTTGTAGAGCGTTCCCCACACAGATTATTTGTTGAATCAATCTAAAACTATTAAAAAACATACTACAGACTGTACTCTAACCAACACATTTGGTATTATTGAATTTGGATCTGTTATGAAGAAGTTATGACATTTTTACCCAAAACACTTGTTTTAGACTAGTTTTAGGACTAGCCCGAAACCCTATTTTCCACAGAGTGTAACTCCAAAAGTACAACGAACCACAATATTAATTGTTTACCACAGATACTTGGATATGTTTCCTCAATGGCCTATTAATTTCACAGTATGAATCAGTGTAGACAAAACATTATTGTGAAAATGGTGAGATGACCTGTAAATAACATACCTTAGAAAGCATCCTCAAAAGAATTTATCCTCCTTTGAATTCTGGCATTGTTTTCTTCACCTTCCCTCTGAAATTTGGCTTAGATATCCTTTGGTTACCTCAGTCACCTATAGATACTCAATATGATCAAGTGTGATGTAAAATGAGAGAGCCTTGCTTCTTATTTATACTCTACGTCTTCTAGGTCACTTAACCCATTTCTAGGTCACTTAACCTATTTTCCTCATTTTTAGGGTTA